>CM060407.1:191334958-191464462 GCA_030545235.1 Helianthus tuberosus | reverse complement strand
AAGATGTAATAGGTGGAGAACTTGAAAGACAAAAGTGGGGACTTCCAGAACCAACACATGCCCACTTTGACCATAATATTAATTTGTTTGATAATATATATATTTAATAATATATACAACTGGACTTACAGTTGTAACACACCTCATGTTTATTTATTATTAAATAAGGAAAATTAAAGTTGGATAAGCCCAAGTGCCCAACAGCCACCATGACAGCAATAGGGTGAGGTTGAAATGAGGTGATTAGTGTTTAATGAAACCGAAAATATATATAGGTGGTTTAGTAACGGTTTGAGCCATGATTATAATTTAAGTTCTTAATTGATTCTTGCAAAACTGAAACGCGAGTTAGCTGTGAAATGATTAAAACACGGGATTTCAGCAATGGTTTTAAATGGACCTGCAACTGTTACGTTTCTGTTTGGCGGCGATTGTCACCGTTTTGAAGTGTGGCAATGGCTTCCCAAAAGAAAACAAAACTTTGAGCCGTACGATGCTGCCGTCTTCTCGTAGTGAACCGGCGACTGAACCGGAGACGGTTCCGGTGAGAGTTTTGCAGTAGGTGTGACAAACACGGTGTAATAGCTGATCTTTCCGATCACCGGCGGCGGTTTAGACGGTTGTTTTCCGATCTTTCAGGTCAGTTTTTTTTTTTTTTTTTTCTGATGTGTTTTGTTCGGTTGCTTGTGGCGGCAGTGACCGCCGTTGTGCTGGTTGGCGATTGAGGACAGTCGCCGGAGAAAAACAAAACATATAAAACAATTGTTCGTATAATCAGTTTTTCTTATGGGTATTATGGATTATCCTAGTACTTCAGTGTACAAAATAGCTCTTTAGGGTTGATAAAAGAAAAACCCGTTAGTTATGTTACGAAAAACTCATTACATAAGTAATAGAACTTATGGTTGATAAAAGAAAAACCCATTACTTATGTTACGAAGAACCCATTACAAAAGTTCTATTTTTCTCTATAGCTCTTTAGGGTTGATAAATAGAGAAAAATAGGATAGTTGTTCGTAAAATCAGTTTTTCATCCCACAATCTATATTTGGGTTTTTCTCTATTGTATAACTGGCGATCTTTTCAGTTATCACTTTGTGAAATCTAAAATTTGTGCATCATACTTTTGAAATACAGGTATACAAGATATTACTAGTAGACCGGGAAATTTATATATCATATTGTGGAGAATAGATGTGTACCCGGGTTATGAGAAACGAAGATGTTCGAATCCAAGAACGATGTTGATGCGGATTGCCGGTTAATCCCAGTGGAGAATCTTCGTGCTGATAACGTGATAAAAACCAAAGAGAATTAGAGATAAAACTGAATTCTTTCAACTTCATTCTATTCAACATTACAATATATAGATAAACACAAGTGTAAACCCTAAAACCCAACATTACAATATATAGATAAACACAAGTGTAAACCCTAAAACCCATAAGTATTGGGTTGGGCCTAAAATGTCTGGTTTATAACAAAAAGTATTTTATTTTCTTGAAAAAGTAAAGTGTTCACTTGGCAACACAATGAGAAATTATACCCGAGTTGTATTTATTTAATAATTAAAGTAGAAGTATTTATAAATTGTGAAATCATTCGAACCATTCATATCCTAATAAGTCCATCAGTAATCAGTTTGTAGAAAGGGATAACTATATGCACCAATAGAGAGTGTTTGTTTTTTCATTTTTGTATTTTCGAAACTAATGGGGATATTTGATTACAATGAATTTTAATTTGGAAATTATAAAATTGATGTGGTTTTTTTTTTTTTTTTAAACTCCATCAAATTGATTTAAATTCCATTTGCAAAAATAACTATTTATTAATGTTGCAATTTACAAATTGTATTTTATCTTTTTATATAAGTATCGTATCATATTACATTATAATACATCATGTTACCTTAATTACATAATGACACCACAACATCATATTACATTAATTACATAAAATATACCATAGCATTTTACATACCACATGAAAATATTTGATTACCTAGTGATATGACTTGCACGTTATGCGCCGCATGCCCGCTTTAAACACCGAATAGATTAGTCCAAGCGTTTTGTGATACATTAACCATATAAAAATGCACGTTTCAACGTATTCGCTCTAACTCAATGTAACCTATATAAGCATTGCAGTTGGATCAAAACGTAAAGTAAATAATTATACTGTACAATCATAACGTATTATATGTGACTCAACTCATACATAGTAAACGTACAAAAAAAACATAAAACATGCATAAAGGAAAAGTTGACATGTGTAATAGAAAGTAATTAATTAGAGTTTTGAAAAAAAAACCCACCAAATGACAAAAGAAAACACATTGGGTAAAACATGAGTGTTTTGCAATGTCAAAAGGTGTAAAGACCAAGACTTTGGTTTCTAGTATAGATATAAAAAAAAAATAAATAGTATTAATTTTACCTGTCGCGCGTTGCGGTAGGGTCAAAAAGTAGAGTAACTTTAATTTATATCGCCGAATTCAACGTATTATATTTGACCACCCTCGCTTCAGAACAAATTTTACGCAGACATGTGGACTAGGTGGAAACGTACATATAATAAACACGAAAAAGGTATTAAGTTTAACCTGACTCGTTTAAAAAAAAAGCTTACATCAACTCGAATGGAATGCTCCAATCGGGTGCTATCAATATCGGGGCACTCACTAACTTCTCCTTCAAAAAAAATCAAACGCTTTCATGCACTCCTCATCAAACTCAAACGGGACATCCCCCTCCAACAATCGAGTCACGGGGCTCGCGATCTTAGAGAAATCACAAATAAAACGTAGACAGAAGCCCGCGTGGCCCAAAAAACTCCGAATAGATTTCAAAGAAGTAGGTGGCGGGAGTTTGGAGATGGTTTCAATTTTCGCCTTATCAACCTCAATCCCCGCCTGTGAAATCTTATGTCCTAACACTATGCCCTCCTTCACCATAAAGTGGCATTTCTCCCAGTTCAACTTCAAATTCGTCTTTTTCACACCTAGCCAACATACGATCTAGATTTCACTAACAATGATCGAACGAACTCCCGAATACAGAAAAATCATCCATGAATACCTCCATAGAGTCCTCGATCATACCATGAAAGATAGCTACCATACAACACTGGAATGTAGCTGGAGCGTTACATAACCCAAACGGCATGCGGCGATATGCAAAAGTACCGTACGAGCATGTAAATGTGATTTTCTCCTGATCCTCTGGTGCGATAGGGATCTGGAAATAACCCGAGAAACCATCAAGAAAACGGTAAAACTGTTGACCCGACAGTCGCTCCAACATCTGATCAATGAAAGGAAGAGGAAAATGGACTTTCATCATGGCGTCGTTGAGTCTGCGATAGTCGATGCAAACTCTCCAGCCTGTAACAGTCCTAGTGGGTATCAGCTCGTTCTTCTCATTCTGAACGACTGGCATTCCCCCTTCTTTGGTACCACTTAGACTGGACTAACCCATGCAGAATCAGATATGGGATAAATCAAAACCGGCATCGAGTAGTTTGATTACCTCCTTCTTCACAACCTCTTGCATGTTAGGGTTTAGTCGGCGTTGAGGCTGAACTACTGGTATATACTCGTCCGCCATCAGAATCTTTTGCGTACAAAAAGATGGGTTAATACCCATGATATCCATGAGCTTCCATGCAATAGCAAGCTGTATGCCTTCAACACACCCATCACCTTCATCTTTTCATCCTCTGTCAACTCAGCAGATATAATGACAGGTAACTAGGATCCCTCATTTAAGAATGCATACTCCAGTTGAGATAGCAATTCCTTAAGCTCTAAGGATAGGGGACTCTCTACAGAAGGTTTCTCTTCAGGCTCATTCTTCTCAACAATCTCAAAAAACTTCCTCACAACTCCTAAACTCTCCATAGCCTAAATTCACTAACTCTATCTCCTCTAAATCTCTCTCTAACAACCGTGTGTCAGTCTAATCACTCCTACAAAAACTCTCTAAACAACGACCTACATGCGTCATAATAGTGTCAATGAAATAGCATGTGTCATCGTGCTCTCTCGCATGTGCCATCGACCTTTTAACATCAAAGGTGACCGTGTCATCATCTACGCGAAGCTTGAGCTTACCATCAAAAACAGCGATCAATGCTCTCGCAGTAGCTAAGAATGGTCGACCCAATATCAAAGGTACATGTTTGCCACACCCCTTTCTTAGGCGGAAGCACGAGGTGTGATCATGAAAGGTTCTCATTGCATACGAATGGTAAACATACTACATGCTCGTAAAAATAACTTCAAATGCCAATAACATTACATAACTAAAATCATAATTTAAGTGTTTACATCACAAGACAGCATTTTGTCTGAAAAGTTTACAACTTTATTCAAAGGTAAACATAAACAACATCCATGAGCAAGAGTAAGACCGTGCGCACATCCTCTTTAGTTACTTGAAATACATGTGAGTTTTTGGAAAATCGTCAACATAATGTTGGTGTGAATTCATGCAATTTTTGTATTGAACGTTTGTATACTTTGTATGCAAACATGGTATGTAATTCGTGTAAATCAAGTATTTCTGTAAGTATCGAGATTGTTAATGGGTTGCAAGGCCATTAACATGTGACGAGACATAGGAAGCATCCAAACCATAGGCATTTTTCTAGTTGTCGATTCACGACTGAGACACAAAAGCACTACTTGGTACTAGTTATCACCAAGAGTGTGGCTGCCCAAAAACCCATTAGATCTAACCTTTTGTTCTGCGGTTTTAGTATGTACACGATTAATGGTGCTTCTAGTACCCTATTCGTGACACGATTTAAAGTATCATTCCTTAGTTTTTGTATCCAGCATACCATAACACATGTATTTTCCCCAAGTTTAAAAAGCATGTAAAAGATTAAAAGTGGGGACATGAACTCACTTGTCTGTAAACATTTAGTAACATGTACTTCACCCCCGAAGTTATAAAACTGAAAACAGTTAAAAGAAAAGGGGGAGCATGAACTCACAACTTTGCGTTTCTTGCGCCGTAAACTTCACCGGGTTTGCTTATATAGCGTCGTGACCTATACGTGTTTTATTAACGTTAGTCACTAGACTTGTATCGCACAAGTACAAGTCACCATCTTTTATGTATGTGTTCTTGTGTTAAAAATAATTTATATTTTTAACTATGTATCTTACTTATATTATTTTCTCAAAAATAAATATAAGTTTCTTGTATTTTTTTACCCGAGTTATGTATTTTCGTCCAAAACTTTATTTTAGTTCGTAACTCGTCTAAGTTACATAATTTATCAAGTAATATATTTTCATAAATATATTCTCTTGTGTTTGTCTAAGTATGTTGTATGTGTATTTTTGTATTTTCACTCCTTAGGAGTATTTAGTGTATTTTCAAGTCCTAATACACTATCACATATAATACGTATTACATACACTTAGCACAAAATTTGGTGATCAATAAATATATATATATATTTTTCTCAAAAATGTACATACTTAATATCAATCTTTATCTTGAAGAAATCATCATTTCTTAACTTGAAGTTTATAAAAATTAGGGAAACCTTGGTAAATATTTTTAGGTGAATTTTTAGGGATTAAGTTTCACCAAAACTTATATTTTTCTAAGTGTCAAAATTTATAGAAATTTTGACATGGTTTCCCCTAAAAATGGAGGTTTCCCATGTTTTCAAAACATGTGTTTATTTTCTTTTAAAATCATCACAACAATCATCAACTCATTTAACACTTACCGAGTGTCAAAATCAAGTAAATTACACTACATCATGAACTTGAAGTTTTGTAAAAACTTGTAGTAACTTACCATGTTATTTAGTAGGTTTAGTCACCCTTAAAACATGGTTATTTGTTTGTAAATCACATTCTTGAAAGATTTAGTCATTTACAACTTGTAAGATGGTTTTTCTAAAAATATTTCTTTTGTATTTTTCTTATTACAATCATGTTCCTAGTCTTGTTTAAACACTAAAATATTATTAGTTTACTTAGAAACCATGACTTTGTAAATCTTGTAAATAAACTTGGTTTCTTGGGAAAAAATATTTTTGTAATCATCTATTTACAAGATTTGTATTTTGTTTAAATCATCCTTACATAAGAAAACCAATTTCATCATTCAAGTTCATGAAGACATAAAGCATGATGATCTTGGTTTTTCACAAGATCACCACTTTAACTTACTAGATCATGTGTTTAATCACAATCTAGTAGGTTTCTTATGATGTCTAACATCACTAACACAAATCATCATTTATCAAGAAGCAAATCATCATCATTTACATGTATTCTTATGTATTTAAGCTTATGTTAAAGTATCATGATCATGTTCTTTTGTGTTCTTGTGATTAACAATATTCATCATCTTTTAACCATCAAAATATGAAGTAACAACAAGTGATAAGAAGCTTACAACTAGCACAAGGGCTAGGGAAAAACACTAGATGTTGAAGAAGACAATGGGTTGGATAAAAGTAACGAAGAAGGTCCTTCAAGATTCACAAGCTCTAAACCTCCTTAAACACCTTCTTGCACCTTGTAACTAACTTGGAATGGATGAACAACGGATGAAGATGATGGTGGTGTGGGGGTGGCTCACGGCCGTAAGGAGAGGAGGAGAGGGAGAGTGTGTTGTGTGAAGTGAGATGTTGATGGTGGTTATACTTATAATGGCATATCTCCTATTGAATCCTACAAGATCATAGAATATCTATAGAGATCTTGCAATATCTAAAGGAATCCAAGCAAGATCATGTGCAATCTCATGAGATCAAGTAAGATCTTTGATGGGGGCCACCATGACCGTCCACTATATGGGGGGGAGGCAAAGTGTAAATTCCAATTTCTAATAAGTTAATTTTCAAGTATAAAGTTTAGGGATTTAATGTGTTATTATGTTATAAGAGGTGTTATGGTATTCGGGGACCATAACTAGCTCCAAAATATTAAAACAATGCTTCTAGTAATATTTTGATGTTTCGGGTAATGTCCGGTTGTTCGGTTAGATACTGATTCGTTAAAGTGCTAAATTGCACCGTTTAGTGTCCTTTAAGTACTCTTTTGTGACACTTTTAATTCCCGACACTTAGGAAGGTATTCTGGATAATAAAACATGAATTCTGCATGATATTTATGTGTTAAAAAGCTGATTATAGCTGATTTGTGCAGAATTCTGCATTTAAAGTGCGTTTCGGGTGCTTTTTAGTGCATATTCTAGCTTCCGGAACGTCTATATGTTAACCCTTGTATACATATTTGGGTTTTAATGTATTCTTGACGTTGGACCTACACCTAGGCCCCAATTCTATTGTCTGACTGCTTTCTGCAGAATTGTTGACACAATGTGTCTTACCGGTGAGTTTACTAGTATTTCTGACGCAACGCTATCATTAATGCATAAAGCAATATTTGTAGTATAAAACGTGCATGAATTCACATGTATAGCATAAAATCAGATAATGTTGACATTTAAGCACATAATTGCAGTCATTAAGTATTAATTAAATTGTACGGAAATTACCGGTTTGGTGCCAGTTGTCACAATGCTCATCCTCATCCATGTCCAAAATAACAAAGTCAACAGGGAAAACAAACTTGTCGACTTTCACTAAGAGGTTCTCGACAATCCCTCGTGGATACTTCACCGTCCTGTCTGCGAGTTAGATACTCATGCGTGTAGGGGCAGGCTTCCCGAGGTTAAGCTTAGTAAATACTAAATAGGACATTAAGTTTATGCAACCACCCAAGTCTGCCAATGCATTACTAACAGAACGATTTCCGATCAAGCACGGGATAATGAAGCTACCCGGATCGGTCCTCTTCTTTGGAAGCAGGTTTTGCAAGATAGCTGAGCACTCCTCACATAAGGAAACGTGGGAGAGCTCTTCAAGCTTCTTCTTGTTTGTCCTTCAAGAACTTAGCGTATTTAGGCATTTTCCTTAGAGCATCTACGAATAGAATGTTTACATGAAGTTGCCTAATGATCTCTAAGAACCTATGGAACTGCTCGGCCTCCTTATCTCTCCTCAATCTGCCAATGGAATGGGAACAGAAAAATCTCTAACGGGCTCCTTCTTCTTTTGCTGCTAAGACTCACTGGGTCGTGTTGTACTTGTTGGGACTAGCCTCGGTTGCACGTCTCCAGTGGGAGTCTCCATCTCTATCTCCACATCAACCGGCTCTTCCTCTACTACCGGTTGATCCTCAGTCGCCCCTCTAACACTCCGAGTAGTCACCACTTTAGCCTGATGTTGTGGGTAAGAATTATTAGAGTTTGGGTTTCTGATGGTATTGCTAGGAAGGCTACCAACTTGGCACAAATTTAGCTTATTTGCCAACTCTCCTACGGTTCTCTAAGTTCTGAATGGCCGCATCTTGACTCCTAATCATCTGCTAACTCTGTTGGCAATGTGCCTGATTATCCGCCACAAATTGAGTCATCTGCTGAGACTACTGCAACATGATCTCCTTCAACTCCTTAAGATCTCCACCACTTTGCTTACCACTAGATTGAGGGGGAAAAGAATTTTGTTGGGGTCACAGTTGATACCCAGGCGGGTTCGAGTTACCGTTTCCCCAACTATAGTTTGATTGTTGATTTCTCCAACCCGGATTAGAATTGTTGAAAGTAGCATTTTGGAACCGGTTTTGGTTAGCAACGAAACCAACCAGTTCAGAAGGCTCGCTCAGAAGAGTAGGACAATCTCCGGTCTCGTGACCCCCATGACATAACTCACACCTATTCAACCTCATCTTCACATCCTTCATCTCCTTAGTCAAGGCATCAATGGCTGCCATCATACTAGTATCAGGAGTAACCTGATGGATACCGCGTGCAGATGCGGTTGACCTGGTCGTAGGAATGGAATTCCTAACTGCAGATGGCTGCTCTGCCTGAGCAAAGCTCTCAAACAAATCCTCACATTCACTAACATCTTTCTTCTTCATACAGTTTCCTCTAGCAGCAGTGTTGAACCTCTACTGAGTCTCAAAAGTCAGTCCGTTAAAGAACTTTTCAATGACTGCCTAGTCCGAAAGTCTATGTTGGGGGCATCTACCAAGTAGGGTTTTGAAACGCTCCCAAGCCATGTGGTATGGCTCGTCAAGGTCCATGCGGAAAAAGTGGATTTGGTCCCTGAGTCGAGCGACCTTGGAGGGCGGGTAATACTTTTCTAGAAATTTGGCCTTCAGGTCATCCCATGTAGTAATGGAATCCTGGGGCAGAGTGTCAAGCCAGATGGCTGCTTGACCAGTGAGTGAGAATGGGAAAAGGCGTAAGTAGACTGCCTCGGCGGTAGCATTTTGAATGTTAAAGGTGTTGCAGATACGACTAAAACAGGTGATGTGCCTTGGCGCGTCCTCGTCCTCTAATCCGTAAAACTGAGCAGTGCTCAAGATAGTGGTCATAGCATGAGATGGAATCTACCAGTTTTGGGTGGAAGTGATGGCGGGTGCAGTGATAGGGTTTCGGCCCCCAATGAAACCGGCACTGGCATGCTGGTGAATCGTCTGTCTAGGCTCTGCCATATCGAAATGTGTACCTTTTTATCGATGAATTTGCTCACGCACTCCTTGTGTTGTGATAAGCGCTCGTGAAGCTCTCGCTCGGGCTCTGAAGAAGCTGTAAATACTGGTGATCCTTGCGAACGAGTATGTGGCATACACTAAAGAATGAAACACAATAATCACTAACCTAGAGGCACAAAATGCAATCAAGCAAGCAAAATATACCTAAGGGCAAGCAATTCTAGAATGCAGTAAAAAGCTAGAAAAACAGTTTAGATATTGCAAATAAAGTGCCAAAAACAAGTCCCCGGCAACGGCGCCAAAAACTTAATGTGTGTGAATGTTTACTCAATTTATGACCAAGTTTTAATTACAGAATTACCTAAAAACTACACACAAATGCAAGTATACCGGACATGTACAGTATAGGAAGTAAGACCGAGGATCGAACCTAGGGACTAGATGTGGCAAACTCTAAAACTCAATCTAAACCGAATTACTAGCTAAAATTAATTTGGATTTTTTATTATATATTTTAATTAACTAACTAATAAACTAAATTAACTAACGAGAACTAAGACGAAAACGAGAGAAAATATCGAGCACGAGTGTAACCAGTGTTGATGAACAAACCACCTAGGCAAGAATTCCTAACCAGATGCAAGACTTCTACAGTTGACAATTACCAAGTTTTCTGATTTTAGACCGACAACCCTCTCGTTAGAGAAAAAAATCTAATAGTAATTAGACAAGATGAATGTCTCCCACACACAAAAGCCTAAGAACTGATCTATGACGCACAATCAGGTAGTGAATGAAGTGCTAGATTGATACGACTCGACCTATCGAAACCGAATCACACAACTAGAGACATGAAAAAGCAACTCACTTTAACACCTTTTAATTGTGAAGCTAGTTTTAAATTGATACACCGAATACCTAGAATCCTTTAGACGCGAATAAATAGAAATACCCCGAGCTATCGAGTGCCTAAAACTACCAAACAATGAATAAACAAATCCTAGCAATCCCAAATTATATTTTTATTCAAAGGAATTGGACGCCTACTTACTTCTACTGATTTTAATTGGTTAAGTTACCTATATTATTTCTAACTAGCAGGAACACCCGTGCGTTGCCACGAGACTTATGTTTTTTTGACCCATGTTTGGTGACGGGTTTCACGTAATTTACTTTAATACCAAAGGTAGTTCTTGATGGTGGATGGTGTTAAGTTTTGTCTTAACTGAGTGTGAAATATCATTTAACCCTATATTATTATTGTTGCTTTGTCAAATTCAAGACCAATAGGCTACATATAAAGTAAAACAAGAGACGACAAATAAATAGCAAATATACGGAACCTTATTCTTCAAAGATCGGAATATCAATTATATAAAATTCAGCCAACCTCCTCTCCATAATGAAAAAAAGAAACTGGTGCTAATAGAACCACACGAATATGGCCTACCTTATTACTATAGCCTCCTTTTTTAAAGGCCAACAAACATGTATTATTCAAATAGGACCAACAGGAAACGTTAGCCCAAATACCACATTACATCAGTTCACCATATACAAATCAAACAATTACATAATTATATTTGACACCTCAAATCTACACCACTGATCCCATGTGATTGTCTGCCCTTTAGCTCGGTTCCGTATCCAGAGAAAACCCAGCTGTCTAACTTCCTCTTTTATGCTTGCCAAAGGCCGCACTTTGCGGTTGAAAGTAACATCATTCAGAAACTTCTAAACCCACCATACTGCAATCTAAATAATGGCGTTTACCAATTTCTTCCACATCCGGTTGCCTCGGACATGCTTCCAAATGTCCACCACGTCCTTCGCTGAAAACACAAAGAAGGCACTTATTTTTTACCAGGCCGAGTTGAAATCCCAGACTTCTTGAGCAGAGTTGCAGCCCGCAAACAGTCCTTCAAATACCTTTGACATTCCCGTTATTTGGAAGCCACTTCCTGAATTCATCGCCCAATTTGACAATGTCGATAGAGGTACAACAACAAGAAATGGGCCACGAATCTTTTGAGCATTTTGTAGGAAAAATAAGAAAATAACCATATATGAGCAGTATTTCCAATTAATGTATAGTAAAAAGAGAAACCACAACATGAATACATAAGAACTTGAAAAAAAAAACATGAACTGATTGGGCAGTCTTCCCAAGGTCCATTTCATCAGCAACATTGGTATCATTTCTCCAACTGCACCGTAATATAAAATTTAAGCAGAGGTGCCCAACTCTAGATGAAACAAAGTATAAGGTGCTATCCAACTTTATAAGGTGCTATATTACAAACTTACCATTGAGAAGATGAAATCCAGCCTTTGAGACCAAGACACCAACCCTGAACTTCTGTAATTATAAAAGGTATGATCAATATCTCCAGTTGTGCAAATTGTGTTCTCCAAAACCTTTCAAGGGCATTACAACCGTGAATCTGGCAGTTTGCCTTTATTATGATGAGTAACAAATATTAAAAAGCACACACAAAAAATCATTGTTAAAACATGTGCATTACCTCTGTTTGTCCTCCCGTAATTTATCAATTATCATTCAAGCTGCACGATAGTGTATCAAACGTTAATTAGAATGTATTCTTTTTTCAAAAAAACCCGCAACAATAGAGTTTTTCTTTAATAATTGCCAGCCTTCGGTCCATCCCAGCTTTACAAACATGCCAAAATTCTACCAAAACATCATATAATCATTTTCTATTTATTAACTTAATTCTAAAACAATGTAAGCACTTGTGTTCACAAGAGTTTTTGGTAGCAAAGATAGTTTTAGATAATGAAACTTACACATAAATGTAGCGATTTCTATCAATTTACTCACTTATGACAGAAGCTTGCCGACAACATTCGATCACAACGACCACCACCACCGCTACCAGTTTTCGTGAAGAAACCCAATTTAAGAGCGATGTAGAGAATTAGCCCATTAATAGCTCCCACAATTGAATTACTTATCGATTGGGATTCACCGGCCGTTGGTGGATTATGATGGGAGGGGAAGGGGAACACGTAAGGTCTTTAATTTGGGAAGAAAATCATTTCTTAATCTGGACCGTTTCATAAATTGAAATTATTTTCTTTATTAATTTTATTCAGTTTAATAGTAATGCGAAAAGACAATTTCGCCCCTTTTACTAAGCTAATTATGTGTTGCACCATAAGCATAAGACTATCCACTATCACAACCCAATCCAACCAAACCTTTTATTAAAAAACTAATTTCTCTTTCCTTCATATACACAACCCAACCCTATCTTACTTTTCACTCACATTCACAACCCAACCTACACCAATATTTTATTAAATAAATATAATTTATAATTATTGTTTATTACAAAAATTTATATTGATAACATAGAAAAGAAAAAAATATATATTATAATATTTAGCAACCGTTTGCAACCTTTGGTTGTCCCACCAAACCGTTTGAAGCATAAATTAATTTTTACATTTTTAAATTGCAAATGTTTTTTTGTCTTTTTGTAAATGTGGCAACCGGTTG
The DNA here is from genome assembly GCA_030545235.1 of Helianthus tuberosus. Taxonomy (NCBI): domain Eukaryota; kingdom Viridiplantae; phylum Streptophyta; class Magnoliopsida; order Asterales; family Asteraceae; genus Helianthus; species Helianthus tuberosus. The sequence continues at coordinate 191,451,395 of CM060407.1, read as the reverse complement.
GTGAAACCGATCACCGTAGTGGGTAGTCTTATAGTTTGTACTTACTTAAATTTTGCAGGAACCCTTGTAAAATGCTTTATAATATGGTATAGATAATAGGGTTAAAACGAGAATTGGCCAGATTAACGAATTAACTAATGATTTTAACATGTCTATGGTGAATTTATTCTTTACAAACACATCAATAATGAAAACCAATCAACTAATATCAGCAAATAATAGTACACATGATCATATTCAGCAACAATAAAAACTATTTTAAATCAAACACATGAACTTGGTAAAAAGTCGAACCAAACAAAGTCTAAACACGCGAATTAGTATTATCAAACCTAGGCGGTTACAGAAGTTTAGCCTCTTAACATGTTTATATAATCAAAACAAAGTTCAAACGCAGAAAACATCTTGTTCAAAATAGAAAAACGGATAAAAATCAAAACCGAAGCCTTACGGATTGCACTCTTCAATACAAGTCTATGAACTTCGATCTTCAGAACCGAAACTTCCTTGCCTTGCCTCCTCTTGTACCTCCCAGAATCGTCCCTCAAATTTTTTTGCAGAATGGTTGCTTATCAAATACAATCCTAATCAAATACTAATTCCACTAGAGACAAAAATATTGGTCAACTTGTTTTCTTTTTGGTCAACGAATTTGTTGATGGCGGCTACAGTACCAGGACTAGAATCCTTTTTGTGGAATTAATTAACAACTTTCACCTTTTGTACAATAATGGTCCCTTGCTTTTTATAATAATTCACAATTAAATTTTTTACTTTTCAACAAATGCACTACGGCCCTCCAACTTTAAATAACAATTTGCGATATGCCTTGTTTTAAGCTTTCCAATTATGACAGTTTTGGTCCCTCGAATTTATTAACTCCCGGTTCTTCGTTTATCCTCCGTTAAAGCTCATTTTAATACTTTTTTTGCGCTGAGATCTACAAATACACGAACTAATCAAATACAAGCTAAAAACTAATAAAAATGACTCTAGAACTAATTAAATTATACAAATTACATATGATAAATATGTGTGTTTTACAACATATCAGTATCACATATTAAATTCCAACCGTTAATCAAAATACCATCAATATATTTTCTTCCTTTATTAGTGAAGGGGTATGGTCCCAAAGAGCATGCGCAAACGCGCACTCGAGATACCATATCATCAAAGAAACGTCGTCCAACTAGAGCATGAACGCCGGCAGGCAGAGTTGTCGAAAAACGTGGGTCACCCCCGACAGTGACAGGGGGAGTACATGAGACAACTAAGGAAAAAGGACGACACGTGTCACCAATCATTGGTCCCCGGATCCTGCTGCATAATCCTCAAGGGACAGTTAGCCACAACCCGACAGGAAGTACTGGGAGACTTTGAAGTGGAACGAATAAAACCGTGCCAAGTCAGCCCCCTAGCCCTGATTAACGGTCCTGTCCTGCCAGAGGATACCAAATGAATATTCTCCAGAATTGACAACTGGCTAAGGCCCAGCTGCTCCTACCTCCTTCACGACCCATCGACTATAAATAGAGAACTTCACTACCAGGTTTAAGGATCGCTTTCTTGCTCTCCAACCTTACACACACACATTTATTATACTCAAAGCAAATTCTTATTCTCACGCCGAATGGTGGTTACAAGGAGAACCTCCAACCTCTCCTCCTTGTAACAAGCTTCACGGTGTTGTGTTGTTATGCAGGACCGGATTCAAAGCACTTAACAGCTTGGCGAGGAAAAAAAGAAGATTCACCTTTGTGAACGAGACTGACCCCTCAAGTTAACCTCTTCAGGTTGACTTGGTGTTTCTTCAATTAGTCTCTTCCAAATAATACCCCAAGTACTGCCATTTCCATCTCAAAAAGTCTGGAAATATATATTTGCAAATTCATTTCCAACAATTGTGACAATCCCCTGGTTTCTTGTTGGAAATATATTTGCAAACTTGAAAAAAAAATGTAATAAAACATTGTGGGCTCATAGAAACTTGTGTTTGGAGCGTATTTGTTGTTTTAAGTACAAATATTTGTAACACCTTTGTTATTATTTTAAAGGTTTTCGTATAAATAACGAAAATAAACATGTAATTACTATTAAGTATCCTTAGAAAATACGAGTTTACTAAAACTTTTACAATTTTAAAAGTTTGAACAATTTAATGTAATTGAATTCGTCGTTTTAAAGATACGACGAAACGCCGCGCAGAAGCTTGTATTTTATCGTGTTCGGTTCCTCATCGAGCTTGATCTTCATCCGGGCACTCTTGGCGATCACCTATGATCAAAACCAACTTAAAAGTTAGTTTTGATAGTCAAATATTAAGTTCAAACAAGTACAGGGGTTAAAAGGGCAAAATTTAAAAATTTTCCGGAGTTAGGGGCGTCGCGTGACGCCAAGGGCCTAGGCGTCACGCCTAGCCCTTGTTTTCACAGACTGTTGCCTTCAGCTGTTGCTGTACATTCCCAGCATGACCCGATTTCACGGAAACGAGCATAACTCTCTCGTTTTTAATCCGTTTTACCCGATTCTTTTTCCTACGCGTCCGTAATTAAATTCTCCATCATATGGAGTGAAAATCCAACATCCAACATAATAAATTTTGAGACTTCTAAGCCTTCAACTCGTTCCCCTTTTACCGAATTTTAACCCGTTTATGCATTTTATCAAACAAACATATTTGTTTGACCCCCATTTCTCATGAACCCTTTAATTCCAATATTACCTATCATATTAGGTTCCAATTATGGATTTCTACGCATTATTGACTCGCTTTTACTTAAAATCTTATTTTGACCCGTTAAGGGTATTTATGTCCTTTTAGGCATAAATCTCGCTCATTTACTTTTAGCACCAAAATTTTCACATTAGTTTTTCAAATGGTCTTCCACCACAATTATATTTGTGGTGGATTTGATGTAGTAAACTATTTATGTCACATTTTACATCTCGGTTTGTCATTTTACGAAAAGACCCATTCTTAGGCATTTGACCCACAAAGGTTAATGCCTATAACCTTGATGCTTATTTAAGGATTAACTGATTATAATACGTGATTCCCAAACCACCCATAAAGGTCGTTTGCCTGATTTACCCAGCAAGGGCATATTTATCAACATTAGTCCCTCATTTACGACGAAGGACTTTCACTACAAAAATGATCAACATCGCGCATTTAAACTATAATCTTATTGATATGTACCTGGCTCGGGTCAACAAATAGACCCGATTATACCTCGCTTTTATTATCACCTATTCTATGGCGACGCAATTGTCCGAATCGCTAATCGCTCCTGTTAACACAAGACTTGACAACCACATTAGTCGATAATGTCAAATGGTGTTATCACCACCATTTGACCCATTTGGACTATATACACAACGTTATCTATTTAAATCAAAAACATGGTTTTTGATGTCCAATTCATACCTCCATCCCATCCCGGATTATATTACCAAATCCTTTATCTCTTAAACTCTTTTCTTACAAATTCAACCCATTTCGGCTTACGCCATGGGCACGCTTTTAACCTTAATTACATTAGTCGACTCTTGACTAATTTCCATTTTCACCATTTTTCCTCATCATTAGATTACACCTCAAGGTAATCTTAACAAAATCCATATTTCAATATTGTCGTTATCCCGATTATTTTGTATAGAATAAACGAGTAATCTACATAAGTGCGAAAATTACACTTACCTTGCGTCCACGCCACGCTCTTCTTTCCGTACTTGCTCCATTTGACCCGCTCCCTCCTCCAAGCTTGTTACGCGTCAAACTATCATCATCGTTTTCAAGGTGATTAGTTTAATCATAATTTAATACGATTATTCCACCTTACGCATTTCATATCAAAAATTACCATTTATCGTATTGTAGGTCAGTTTGACTTTTTTTTTGATGGTCAAACATCCATTAATATATAAAATGCACATTCATGTTCATTAGCTAGTTTAGGCATTTTATCCAAATACTTATCCAAACCAAGTTCTATTTACGAACTAGTAGATACCCGATTTCACTTAGGCATTACATCGAACACCTTATGGGCATCTCCTATAAATAATTCATTGACAAGTTCATGACTTGTCATATAACCCGAATTTTCATCATTCAAACTATTTAACACAAATATTTGCCTTTAAAGTTCTGAAATAACTTTGCATATGTCAAATTACACTATAACAACCCCAAATTTCCTAGTGTTTATCAAGTTCTACATAACCCACTAGTCTCCTACAATGGTGACCATGGATTTCACTAGAATTTAGCATAATTTCAACATGTACTTGTCTAGGGTTTACTCCTAGACATTTTAATGTTCCTAATTCATCTACAATTCATACATGCATCATCAGATTTCAAGTTCTCCAAATTCATGAGAATTTCAAGTAGAGAATTTTTGTCGAATTTTACAAACCTTATGATCTCCTTGCAATGGGGATCATTAGTCTATGCTCGATTTTCGGTTTGGACTTGGTTTGATCCTTCAATTTGTGAGATTAGTGAATGTTAGGGTTTGAGCTCCCTGGCTCCTGTGGATATTTCGACCAGAACACACAATCTAAGTGTGTGTTTTGGTGTTTAACTCTTGTTTTAATAAAAACAAGTTTCCCACTTGTCAATAATAGTCCCTCATGTTTTATTTTTGATCACATGAAGCTACAACTCACCGTTAGTCACTTAATTATATGCTACTAACTAGGTTAATTATTCCTAGTTACTTTAACGGGTTCGTGAAATTATAACCCGTTATGTTTTATGTCCCGTTAATTTTGGGCTTTTTATATACTTTGTTTTCTCAAAGTATTTATTTTCCTATTTAATTAATATTAGGTTTATTTATTTAAGTCCTAATATTTACCGGGTTAAATTTTACCACTAACGGTATTTTACCCTTCCTTTAGTATTAACGTGGTTTGATTACCAAACCCGTTTTTGGGATGTTACAAGTCTACCCCCCTTAAAGAGGTTTCGTCCTCGAAACCTTTTTCTTACATGATTTATCGGGTTTAACTCCATGCATTTGATCTTGATAATCAATTGAGCATTGCTCATATTTTTAACCAATTGTTGGCATTACCCGAAAAGTATGATAATATCCATTTTGGTTACTATTCATCTACGTATCTCATACGGCCTATGCAACTTGAAATAACGTAATTTCGTTATTTCTACTAATTTAGTTAACTTAGCGATATCCATCGCTTTTATATATTATCGAACTCTTTATGAATCCGTTATTTTGACCCGTTTAAAGGTCTTTAGTGAAATCTTTCACTTTTAGCAACAATTTCTTTTGTTTTCAAATTTATTTATTCGGTTCAGTTATACCGAATCCTCCGCGTACGAGCAAACCAAATTTCTCGATTTGAATTGCTGACCTTCACCGGTCTCACTAACTAGACTTATTAGTCCAGTTACTTTTTACCGCTCGCTTGGTTATAATGCGATTCTACCTCACATTGCATTTCTTGACCGTGATCGTGTCACATCATGTTTAATTCATATCAACCCTTCATTTTCGAAAATATCACTTTTTCGAATATATCGTCTTGCGCCTATTAGTTTCAAGACTTGAATCTTTCATGCTTACTATTCAATTTTCCTATCAGAATTTATATTTGTAAAAATGTTATTTCTTACAAAAACTGAATTTTAGTCTAACATTTTTCTCTTTAACTATGTCAATTACTCATATCAAGGAAATTGACAACCCATAATTTATTGTTTTCCGTTCTCGTTTTACGCGGGGAATCGTAACAAGTTCCCTCACCTTACACTATTGACCCGTAGGTTCCTTCACTTAACCTCGTAGGCTGTTTCCTTAAGCTTTCATCTCTTTAAGGCGAGGCCCTTATGATCCCTTTGTTTCAATTCATGACCCGTGGGTCATTTTGGCCCCGTAGACCCTTACACTAATTAATATCCCGTAGGTTATGATGATCCCGTAGATCATCTTTTATTCTAGTTTGTATTCCATTGTCTATTTATACCTATATAGCTTTAAAGCATCCTTTGTTATGTTTGGAATCATTTAAGTTTGCTTTTGAACTTTAGTTGACCTTAACCGTAGTCTAAGGTCTCATTTGTTTACTTTCAGACTATCCTTTCCGACATTACGACTTCTAGCGTTTACACGTCGGTTTGTCTTACGCTTACCATTACCCGGTTCATACTTATACTTCTTTACAACCCATTACCCGGGTCCTTCTATCTTATTATTTTTAGCTTTCCGGTTTCACCGGTTTGCGTTTTCCTATTATATTAAGCGTTATTCCTTAATTGACTCGTTTGACTCATTTTGGGTGAATTTTCATCACTTATGAATGTCAAACTTCATTCTTTATTTGATCCGTCCAACTTTGAAATGGTTGAACGTAATTACCAAAATGTCTGTTTGCAAGTTCTCATCATCTTTTAGTCATGACTCTTAATCCGAGTCCTTTGACTTTCTATTTCGCGTACCCGTCTCTTGGTTTACGCATGCTTTCAAAATCCTACCCATCTATCGGGTATCTTTACCGAAGTTATCATCAAGTAACCATTCTTATATGGTTTTAGACATCATCTTAATTTATTTGACCGTTTTAGCGAAATCCATCGCTTTTATTTAGTCAAGTCTTTTATTCTTTTATTCTACCCCTTTGACTTGTCTGTGTGAATTTCATCACTTATGACAGTCAAACTTTACCTCTATGCCTTAGCATTCTCATTAGTTGGTCTGTATTTTCATTTACTTTAATCTTTGTCCCTTATCTTGGGCTCGTTATTCTAACGTAATACGCTCCCTGTCATCCGACTTGCGTTTACGTTTATTATCAAACATCTTACTTGTTTGACTTATTTTGGGTACATTTTTAGTTAGTCCCATTCACCCTGCCCTTACTACATCGGATGTAAATGTGTCCGCTATAAGAAGTTCATGGTATCATATGCCACTACTTACTTGGCCAGAGTAAGCGATTAACACATGACACACATGACCTTTTTATAGTTTTCACATCACGCCCTATGTAAGTAATGCCTCTATTTGTTTCTCTTGGAAACAATATCCCGAATACATTTTCTATTCGGGTTTTTCCAAGTTTTTAATCTACATATGCAACTTTCAATTTCTACTTATTTGTTGCATATTACTATTTGTGCGATTATATTTAAAATGTGCACCTGGTAATGTTTGCCCCAACGGGCGTTCCTTGCCATTAACCTTGTTCGCGGCCGTTACGCGATTTAGTCCTCGGTGAGCATGCTCCTCTTGTCATACTTCGGACCGTTCCTCTATCATATCCGTAATTTGTTCAACCCTCGTCATCTTCAAATGCGAGTTTCCTCCAATTAAAACATTCATAAAAGTTAGTAATGTCAACTTTACTAAATGCCTGTATCATAATACAAGGCTTTTCTACTATACGTGTTAACGCACGTAATTTTGTTAACTATATCTATTATTTAATTGAGGTATCGTATATTACACGATAACCCTATGTGTTGTTTACAACACTTTAACATGCTAAACCATTAAAAAATACACGTACTTACCGGATTTACGATCAAGCCTCGAACCGAACACATTTTGTCAACAACCTTAAGCTCTGATTACCAACTTGTAACACCCTTGTTATTATTTTAAAGGTTTTCGTATAAATAACGAAAATAAACATGTAATTACTATTAAGTATCCCTAGAAAATACGAGTTTACTAAAACTTTTACAATTTTAAAAGTTTGAACAACTTAATGTAATTGAATTCGTCGTTTTAAAGATACGACAAAACGCCGCGCGGAATGTGGGGCGATGGGCGTAATGTGGCGTTTTGATGGCGCACTTCGCACACTCGCATCGCCGCGAGCCGCTTGAGAGCCGCCTTATGATTTTTTAACTGAAGTTGTTTGCTGAACTGCTGCATTATTGTTCAGACAAGACCCTCTTTTAACTGCTGCATTATTGTTCAGACAAGACTCTCTTTAACTGCTGCATTATTGTTCAATTGCTGCACTATCAAAGAGCTGCATTATCTGATAGTGACTGCTGAACTACTGCACTAAGTTTATGCATTATTATGTCTCTGCATAATTGTTAAAGATAAGTGTTGTTGTGCCTATATAAACAAGATCAGCTCATCAGTTAAGAGATACCAATACCACCAGAAAACACAGCTCTTTCTTCTCTGTTCTCTAATACACGTTGCATGAGTTGCAGCACCGACGATCAATCATTCCCGTCACTGAAGGAACTCTACGTTCTTGTTTCAGGTACATCTTCAGGTGCTAGGCTAGTCCCGGCAGTACTAACTGCTTCGGCTGTTGTACCCTGGGAAACAGACGGTTCAACTGGGTGACCCGAAATCTGTTTTAAGGGAAGCGTGTTCTTTGCGTGCCTCAGTCACCATTCTTTCTTTTCATTTTTTCTTGTTTATATTCCCAGGTTTTTAACTTAAGCTAACTGTGATAAATTAAAATCAGTTCTTGTTTATTTTGTTATCATAATTTTGTGAACGGTGGTCCTACAAACTTAAAACAGATCTTAAAAAAAACCGTTCACTGTTTTGGTTTTATGTAAACCAATCTGTTCTGCATTTAACTGATTATCCTTGTTTCAGAAATGGCTACTATTCAATCATCCACATCAACCACTGTTGGATCCACATCAACTACCATGGGACCATTAGTTGGTACCCAAGCGGCTCAAACAGTTGCTAATCATGCTGAGAAACCAGAAAAGTTCAATGGTTTGAACTTTAAGATATGGCAACAAAAGATGTTGTTTTATCTTACCACCTTGAACCTTGCGAGGTTCTTGACTGAGACCCTTCCTGTTCCTGCAGAAGGGACATCTAATGTCCAATCTGCAAGTGATGTTGAAGCTTGGAAACTTTCTGAGTACATGTGCCGTAACTATGTGTTGAACGGCTTGTCGGATGCCTTGTATAACGTATATTTTAAGGTTCCAACTGCCAAAGAATTATGGGAGTCATTGGAACGAAAATACAAGACTGGGGATGCGGGTACCAAAAAGTTTGTTGTGTCTAGGTTTTTGGACTATAAAATGATTGATTCAAAAACTGTCATAAGTCAAGTTCAAGAACTACAAATTATTCTTAGTGACATTCTGTCGGAAGGAATGATTCTTAGTGAAACATTCCAAGTTGCAGCAATTGTTGAAAAGTTGCCTCCCAGTTGGATGGACTTCAAAAATTACCTTAAGCATAAGCAAAAGGAAATGACAATTGAACAACTTATAGTTCGTCTTCATATTGAGGAAGGCAACAGACTGTCACATAAAGAAAGTAAAGTTGAAGCATCTGTTAAAGCGAACCTTGTGGAACAAGCTCAACCCTCTAGAGGTCACAAGGGGAACAAAGGCCATAGGTTCAATGGCAAAGGGAAAAACAAAGGTAGTGATCACCTTAGGCCGAAGAAAGGTGGTGTAAAAAAGCAGGTTGGTCCCTTTAAAGGGAAGTGTTACAACTGTCAAAAAATTGGTCACCGTGCTGAACAATGCAAAGAGCCTAAACGTGACACGACTCATATGGTTAATGATGATGATATGGACTTAGTGGCCATGATTACAGATCTCACTGCCATGGCGGAGGAGATAAATGTGGTGGCTAATCAACCAAAAGGTTGGTGGGTTGATACTAGGGCAACCCGACATGTGTGCCCAGACAAGACCCTCTTTAATACATTTAAAGAGGTGGTGGGAGAAGAGAAGCTGTACATGGGAAACTCTGCTACAGCTGACATTAAGGGAGAAGGTGATGTAATCCTAAAGTGGACTTCTGGCAAAGAGATCACTTTGAAGAATGTGCTTTATGTTCCAGACCTACGCAAGAATCTTGTGTCGGGATGGATGCTCAACAAGTTTGGCTTTCGTTTGGTTTTTGAAAGTGACAAATTTGTTTTAAGTAAGCGTGGCATGTTTGTTGGAAAGGGCTATGCCGAAAATGGTATGTTTAAGCTTAATGTAATGCCTATTAAGAAAAACATCAATAAAAATGCTACCACTTCTGCTTACTTGGTTGAGTCTCCTAATGTTTGGCATGGACGTCTTGGTCATGTAAATTTTAATTCGATACGTCGTTTAATTAAATTAGATTACATACCAAAATTTTCCACGGACTCTAAAACAAAATGTAAAACATGTATTGAAGCCAAACAAACAAGATCATCCTTCAAATCAGTTGAAAGAATAACTGAACCCCTAGATTTGATTCACACTGATGTGTGTGACTTAAAATCAATTCCCACCAGAGGTGGTAATAAATATTTTATTACCTTTATTGATGACAATACAAGATATTGTTATGTTTACTTACTTAAGAGTAAGGATGAAGCAATTGACAAGTTCATATTGTAAAAAGCTGAAGTTGAGAATCAACTTCAAAAGAAAATAAAACGTGTAAGAAGTGATAGAGGAGGTGAATATGTTTCACCATTTGGGGAAGTATGTGCAAAGAGTGGCATCATACACGAATGTACCCCTCCTTATACACCCCAATCAAATGGTATCGCGGAGCGTAAGAATCGTACGCTTAAAGAAATGATGAATGCCATGTTGATAAGTTCTAGGATGAGCCAGGACATGTGGGGTGAGGCAGTTTTGTCAGCCAATTTCTTATTAAACAAAATACCTTTCAAGAAAAAGGATGTCACACCTCATGAGTTGTGGTGGGGACAAAAATCATCCTATAAATACTTGAAAGTGTGGGGGTGCCTGGCCAAGGTGATTGTTACACCCCCTAAAGCACTTACAATAGGGCCCAAAACTGTTGATTGCATCTTTATTGGGTATGCAAAAAATGGTAGTTCACATCGTTTTCTTGTATATCAATCCAAGAATCCTGAAGTGCACAAAAACTCTATCATAGAGACAAGGCCAGGAAACGTGACATATTTTGAAGAAGAGTTTCCTATGTTAGTACAAACTCATGCGAGTTCTTCAAATCATGCAAGTTCATCAACAAGGGTTGATGAGATTGTTCGAGAGGAAACTCAAGAACAATCAGAGGCTGAAGTAGGTGAGCCAAGAAGAAGTAAAATGCAAAGGACTGAGAAATCCTTTGGGCCTGACTTTCTTACATATATGATTGAGAGTGAGCCTCAAACTTATAGAGAAGCAGTCACCTCTTCAGATGGACCACAATGGAAAGAAGCCATCAAGAGTGAAATTGATTCTATCTTGCAGAATCATACTTGGGAGCTAGTAGATCTTCCACCAGGATGCAAACCACTTGGATATCGATGGATATTTAAGAAAAAGATGAAAGCTGATGGCTCTGTCGAAAAGTATAAGGCAAGGCTTGTGGTCAAAGGGTTTAGACAAAAAGAAGGTCTTGACTATTTCGACACATACTCGCCTGTGACTAGAATAACCTCTATTAGACTGGTGCTTGCTATTGCAGCTTTGAGAAACTTAGAAATACATCAAATGGATGTAAAAACCGCTTTTCTCAATGGAGAATTAGAGGAAGAGATTTACATGGAGCAACCAGAGGGTTTCTCTGCTCCTGGTCAAAAGGGCAAAGTGTGTAAACTGGTTAAATCATTATATGGTTTAAAACAAGCTCCAAAACAATGGCATCAAAAGTTTGACCAAGTTATGCTTAACAATGGTTTCAAAATAAATGAATGCGATAAATGTGTCTATGTGAAAGACACTTCTAAAGGATATGTAATCTTATGCCTTTATGTAGATGATATGCTTATCATTGGGAGTGATGATAAAATGATCAAATCTACTAAAGACATGTTGAAATCGAGATTTGACATGAAAGATATGGGTCTATCAGATGTGATTCTTGGAGTAAAGATCATTAGAACCCAAACTGGTTTGGTACTGAGTCAATCTCATTATGTTGATAAGATCCTTGAGAAGTTCAATCCTGGGGACACGAGTGTAGCTCAAACTCCAATTGATACCTCTCAACATTTGTCAAAAAATAGAGGCGAGAGTGTTGCTCAATTGGAATACTCAAGGATCATTGGCAGTCTTATGTATCTTATGTCATGTACTCGACCAGACTTAGCATATGCTGTGAGTAGGCTAAGTAGATATACTAGTAATCCTAGTTCAGAGCACTGGAAGGATATGACAAGATTATTAAGGTATTTGAGATACACGAGAAATTATGGACTGCATTATGGCCAAAATCTAGCTATTGTGGAAGGATTCAGTGATGCCAACTGGATACCTGATACGAAAGATTCTAGATCTACAAGTGGTTATGTGTTTACCCTTGGAGGAGCAGCTATATCTTGGAAGTCGTCCAAACAAACTCTTATAGCTAGATTCACGATGGAATCTGAGTTTATCGCGTTAGATAAAGCTGGAGAAGAGGCAGAATGGTTGCGTCAATTCTTGGAATATGTTCCAAGATGGCCTAAGCCTGTGGGCTGTGACTGCTATTTACATCCATTGTGATTGCCAATCAGCTATTGGTAGAGCTCAAAGTGCAATGTATAATGGCAGATCAAGGCACATGCGACGTCGGCATAACACGATACGACAACTACTCTCAACTGGAGTTATCACGATTGACTATGTGAGGTCAAAGGATAACATTGCGGATCCGCTTACGAAAGGCTTAAGCAGAGAAGTAGTACATAAGTCATCAATGGGAATGGGACTAAAGCCCTGTGAGTAAGTTTGTACAACGGTAAACCTATCCTAGAAGATTGGAGATCCCATGATCTAGACTCAATAGGACCACCTAACTGTACGAACTGAGGTCACTGTGGGGGAGTACCTCAACATACAAAGGGAGTTACAAACTTCCTAGTCCATTCCTGATTAAAATCAGTGATATCAAGAGAGGTTAAGCATATGACTTTTAATGATTTGTAAATCACCTATGTTAGAGAGAAGTGGGGTCGCTTCGAATGGAATTGGGGGGCACAATTCCTAGAGCTCTCGCAGAACCAGGATGGTGTTCCATGACCATAACGGACACATCTATGAGGGGTTAGCCAGACCAAGAAGAGTAATGTGTGATGTGTAATAACGTCTACGTAAAAAGGGGTTGGTTCAAGGACATCGCGTCTACTAATTGCTAGGAGACTAAGTACACATCACAACGGAAAGTTCAAGGGAAACACCTACTTATCCGGCAATACTCAACTGTTGAAGTAGTATCGAGAAACCTGGAAGTGGATTGATTTCCATTCATGTGGGGGATTGTTGGAAATTATTTTGAATAATTGAATGGAAATTATTTTGAATAATTGTTGGAAATTATTTTGAATAATTGAATGGAAATTTATCTTTTCATTAAATAGAAATAATCTAGAGAGAGAGCATTGGATTATTTGGAAAACTTGAATTTTAGTATTCAAGTTGTCCCACATAGGTGGGATGAAGAATAGGAGAGTGGTATATAATAAGGAGTGTAAGGAAGATGATATCTTCTATACAAGTGGACACACCCAGTGGCAAGCCTGAGGGCCCGTAGGGGCCCGAACGCGCCCGCGCCCGGGCACGGGCTCGGGAGCGGGAGCGGGGCGATGGGCGTAATGTGGCGTTTTGATGGCGCACTTCGCACACTCGCATCGCCGCGAGCCGCTTTATGATTTTTTAACTGAAGTTGTTTGCTGAACTGTTGCATTATTGTTCAGACAAGACCCTCTTTTAACTGCTGCATTATTGTTCAGACAAGACTCTCTTTAACTGCTGCATTATTGTTCAATTGCTGCACTATCAAAGAGCTGCATTATCTGATAGTGACTGTTGAACTACTGCACTAAGTTTATGCATTATTATGTCTCTGCATAATTGTTAAAGATAAGTGCTGTTGTGCCTATATAAACAAGATCAGCTCATCAGTTAAGAGATACCAATACCACCAGAAAACACAGCTCTTTCTTCTCTGTTCTCTAATACACGTTGCATGAGTTGCAGCACCAACGATCAATCATTCCCGTCACTGAAGGAACTCTACGTTCTTGTTTCAGGTACATCTTCAGGTGCTAGGCTAGTCCCGGCAGTACTAACTGCTTCGGCTGTTGTACCCTGGGAAACAGACGGTTCAACTGGGTGACCCGAAATCTGTTTTAAGGGAAGCGTGTTCTTTGCGTGCCTCAGTCACCATTCTTTCTTTTTCATTTTTTCTTGTTTATATTCCCAGTTTTTTAACTTAAGCTAACTGTGATAAATTAAAATCAGTTCTTATTTATTTTGTTATCATAATTTTGTGAACGGTGGTCCTACAAATATCTGAGGCTGCAACATTATGGTCAAATTTATCCTTATATACCTTATGTAACAGAAAAGCATAGATTAGTATAGATGGTTGAATTGTTCAAAGTAACCAAGCCATGACTTTTAAACTAAGCTCGTAATTCTTCATACTCACCCAACTGTTACGAACTTGTTATATCTTATTTATGTCGCTTCTGATATAAATAAGCAAAATGAGGATAAGCAATTATATAAATAAGAATTAGCTAATACAAGATTAGAGATATTGAAATAAGTGTTAGAAAATGTATCGAGGACATTAGTAGAAGTAAAAGCAAAAATTAAAATGATATTCCAAATTGGTTTGGTGCCAAAAGTATCATCACATCCACAAACCAGGGCCAGGGGCGAAGGTAAAGTGTAAGGAGGTGTAGCACAGGCTACGGCTCAATCCCGTCTTCGTAGTGTAAATTTTTTATTTTTTCGATTTTATATAAAGAATACCCCGAATAAATACGGGGATACCCATAAAAAGAATAGGATATTTAACTTATTAAAATTCCAAATTCTTATAAGCCCGAACCTTTTACAACACCAAACTTGTATAATAATTAAGCTCAAATGATAGAGTTAGCCCAAATAAAGAATAATATAATTGAAAGAGACCCAATTGATAAACTTAACCCAAGCCCCAAAACAATACGGCGGCAAAGTTGGAAACATAAAGTCGTAGCGAATTGCGATCATCCCATCGTCCCTGCTGTTGCTCCGTTAACCGGCGGTCGACCTGCGTGTTTGGTGAGAGTTTCTTCTCCTATGATTTTTCGTTTGTTATTGTTTTTGCAGTATTGTTGTTTGTAGATTTGTTAGGGTTTAGTGTTTAGATAAGTTAAATTTTACAAAATGTTTTAGTTTTCTAGTTTTCTTGTTAAACTAGGTACTTGAATTCTTTGATGTTGAAGGTTGATTCCATGAGGTGACTGATATGTAGCTATCCATTTGGCTTTTGAGGAAAACAGGTCAGAACTCTTCCACTTCTGTATGCACCTGTGAGACAACAATAAACAAATTTAACCATTTTTCCAGATTCTATGCCTTGCGTAATACACGCAAAGACCGCAGCTTAACCAACATCGATGCGGATTGTGGTACACTGGGTTGTAGGGATGAACACATGGGACTTGGTACTAGTATCAAATCCCCGTACATTTTTTTCGGTACCGATATGGTACCCACTTTTTGGCGTTTTCAGTACGGATTTGGTATGGTATCAGTATGCCTTAACTCTAGTTGTATCTTATGTTTACTTTTTAGAGTTAATTCGACTTTGTTCCCTAAGGTTTGATTAAAAAAAATCCTCTAAAAGATTAAAATATCGTTTTACCCCAATAGTTTCCTTAGTTGTTTCAACTTGATCCACACCCTTAACACCTTTCATTTTATTGTTAAGTTTAATCGATGTTCTTATCATGTGATGTGTATGTTGGTAATTTTCCCAACAAAACTAAAAAACCCGACGTTTCCATTTTTTTTTATCGTTGTTCTTTTTCCTTGGGATAAAAGTTGGAAGAGTTTCTTGAGTTTGGTGAGGAAATTACCAATATACTCATAACATAACAAACACATTGGTTAATCTTAATGAGAAATTGTACAGTCTTAGAGGTGTGCATAAAATTAAAACAACTTAGGACACTTTTGAAGGTAAAACGATATTTCCAATTCTTTTTGAAGGAAAATAGATGTTTTTGTCAAAAATAGAGAGCAAAATCGAGTTAACTCTCTATTTATATATTTAATTGCTTTTCTACGTTTTTTTTATATTCTTTTTGAAGGAAAATAGATGTTTTTGTCAAAAATAGAGAGCAAAATCGAGTTTAGCTCTCTTTATATATTTCATTGCTTTTATATGTTTTTTTTTCTATTCAAAATAACCAACGAAAAGAAAATTATTATATTAACTATTAAGTAAACTAGTATTTTTAGCAGCCGCGCGTTGCGGCGGCGTACCCGATTCGTTTTTGAAGACGTGTTTCACCGAACACAATCTACATCAAAATGTAGACCAACTGAATCCGTATATTTGACAAACAAAATAATTTACGCTGAGATGTAAAACCTACCCGCCACGTGTTGCGGCGGGTCAAAACACAAAGTAAGTCAAATTAACACCGTCGAATCAGAACCAAAATGTATTATATATGACCTAACGCATACATAGGAAACATACATAAAAGTGAGAAAACCTTCGCAACTAAGATCCCTAACAAACTTAATTCCGTGTGAAGGTGGGTGCTACAAATGCCATACCATTGATCCTTGAGTGGCAGGGGATTTCGTTTTCGTATACCTCATAATTATGGATTTCATATAGGTGACTCAGATTTGAAAACCAAACACTTGTTAGCCGCTATAGTAATCTAAGAAACCATCTTCAACTGCTTCTTTTTCAACACGGTTGCCAAGTTTGTTGCGCTCACCCTTTAGCATGCCTAAAACATAAGAAATCTTATCAACAAATGAAGATCCATATGTGCACAGCTATAAGTGCGCAATAAAAAAAAGAGTAGATATATGTTGAATTTCATGATACCAAAAATCAATTTGGCAAAGTGATTTATCATAACTTGTTTTAACAACACTTTTATAAATCCATCTGAAAATTTATTAATTATAAAGCTTCATAATTTCCTAATGATTAACACTTTAAACATGCCAAATCATATACTGGTTCATCACTCTCTTTTAGAGAAATGAGAAAGGCCCCAGTGTGATTCTACCATCAATCCCTCAAATAAAAAAGTAAAAGGCTTCAATTTTTTGTTAAAAGAAGATCAATTTGCAATAAATAGAAGCACACTTTTACACTTATGACGTGAATCACTTCTGTAATGACCTGAACCACTTCTGACCTGTAACAAACTCTGTAATGACTTGATTGTTCACCAACCCGTAATGACCTGAACCACTTACCTGTAACAAACTCTGACCAAAATGTGTTCCAACCCGAACAGGTCCACAGGTATAATCGTGCATTTATAACCGCTGAAACTTTGCGTAAAAAGCGCATTACCGATTAGAGATGCTTTTGTGGAGATCCAAAATAAATTATAGAAAGCGATGAATAGTCAACCCCAACAACTTATTATTTACGTGTGTGACAAATGAGCATAAGACGACACAACCGGTTTATATATTACTAACACATTAGTAGCGAACGAATAACACTAAATATTAAATCTGAATGTATTAAGATGATGGATGCAATAATTATTACGGATGCAGAAGCTGAAGAATTTGTAGTTTGTAAGTGAAAATGGAATGAAAAAGTTGTTTGGTTAGACTATGATACGGATGCAGGCAGCAACCTAACCCAACCCAAAATTCTGGTTAAACATTAGGAGCTAATATATAAACCTAGCAATGGAGTATGATGTGCTTAAACTTTTGTATGGGGATTATATATTTAAATTAGGTGTTCTCTTATTAATGATGTTATATGCCTGTAAATATTCAGTTAAATCAATACATTATTTTGCAAATCAAATAAACCATTACCTTGTTTGCTTCCTTTTTTTTCCGAACACGAACTTCATGGCATCAATCACATTGCTTTCGGTGTATCCCCCTGCCACTAAGACCAACTACAACATAAAAATTCATGTTCAATTCAAGAGTATCAAATCACATTAAAATCAACAAACCTTAAAAAGTAATTCCTAGGTTTACTGTGATGTTATTACAGGAACAAACCTCAAGTTATCGCATTAGAGAAGGAGAAGAGTGCTACACATTAGGGTTACTGCAAATGTAATAACATCAAATTAAACAAAGAAGAAGCATACATTTGTGGTTGAACATCGTTCTCCCCTCTAGCCGCCGCTAAGGAGACAACCCCAATCATCGCCGTCGTCGGATTGGCAGTGGAACCCTAGCCGCCGCTAAACCGATAACCCCAAACCACCATCGTCGTTCGGCTTTGTAGTAGAACCCAAGCCGCCGGAGAGCCATGTGCGGCGGACCCGTCTGTGATGTCGACGCCGGAGAGCCATGTGCGGCGCGCCCACCGTGTCGAAGCCGGAGATGGCGGACCCGTCTGTGATGTCGACGCCGGAGAGCCATGTGCGGCGCGCCCACCGTGTCGAAGCCGGAGACGGCGGACCAGTCAAGCCGGAGACCTCCGTCTCTGTCTCCCATCTTTTCTCCCCTCTCTTTCTATCCATATCCAGACGGTCTTTGATGTGGATTAGAATTAGGTTTTGAAGAAAGGAGAAGGGGGAGGTGGGCACAGGTGGCTTTTGTACTGTTCATTTAGACTGTTCATTCCCTTTTGTTTTTATCATATAGTAATGGTATCTAAATAGCACTTCGTAATCATACAATAAATTTCTCTTCAGACTAAAAATAGTCATATCAAGTTTGTATATAGGTATGTGAGTTCTTGTAATGGTTAAAAATAGTGCTACAAAATTGTGCCTAGGCGGCAATTACTCACTCATTGGAGCTTTGCCGCCCGGATTTGGCCACATTACTCACTCATTAGGTTTTTTAACATATAATTCCCCCATCTTCACTGGTTTTTATTTGGTCCATAAACTTGTAAATTTATACTTTTAAAATAAACATTATATGTGTCTGTGTGTAAAATTATACATAAATTTTTTGTTTGTTGTTATTGTTTATGTAGTATTGTTGTTCGTAAATTTGTTAGGGTTTAGTGTTTAGATAAGTTAAATTTTACAAAAAGTTATAGTTTTCTAGTTTTCAT
This sequence comes from Helianthus tuberosus, assembly GCA_030545235.1. NCBI lineage: Eukaryota > Viridiplantae > Streptophyta > Magnoliopsida > Asterales > Asteraceae > Helianthus > Helianthus tuberosus. The sequence continues at coordinate 191,432,451 of CM060407.1, read as the reverse complement.
GTTAAAGTAGGTACTTTATAATTCTTTAAAGTTAAGGTTGATTCCTTTAGGTGAAGATCAAATCATTATCTAAAAAACAATCTCGCATGGGCACAAAATATTTGAACAATACTATGGTTTTATAAACAGTTATAGTTTTCTAGTTTTCTTGTTAAACTAGGTACTTGAATTCTTTGAAGTTGAAGGTTGATTCCTTTAGGTGAAGATCAAATCACAATCTAAAAAACAATCTCGAATGGGCACGAAATATTTGAACAATGCTATAGTTTGTGTGGTCGAAAAAGAAACTTTCAATAAAGTAAAAGACGACGATATGATGGAACGATTTCAAGCTATGAAAACAATTAGAGGACGAATATGTTAGGTATTTGTTTTACTTTATTTATTAGGGTTTTTTAATTATTATTGTATAAGGGTTATTGGATTTTAATAATCCTAAGTTTCACCAGTTGCCCGATAATAATCCCAACTTTAAAAATTCCCTCCAATAATCCTAACTTGTAAAAGTTTGGCCGCCATTGATCCTTTTCAAACATATAAGAATTTGGTCTCCACAATAGATTCAATTACACCTAGAGACTCATTAATTGATTTAAGTGCACCTATGTTAGAAAATGATTAATGGCGGCCAAACTTTTACAAGTTGGGATTATTGGAGGGAATTTTTAAAGTTGAGATTATTATCGGCCAACTGGTGAAACTTAGGATTATTAAAATCCAATAACCCATTGTATAATTGCATGGTAAATTTTTTTTTAGAAACCTCTAAGTTAACAGGCTAGCTCCGCCACTACTGCATACCCACATCAGGTAGCAGCCGCCACCTCTTTCTTTTGCAAGATCAAAGTTAACAAACATATTTTTATGGGTAAATTACATTTTTCGTCCTTTATGTTTGTATCGAATTGCAATGGATAACCTTTAACTTCAATAATTACATTCGTAATCCTTTATTTGGAAAACTCATTACACCTTTCGTCTTTTACCACTAACTAGGTTAAAAATTTAAGTTATGTTTGATCATGTGACTTGCACATGAGGGTAGATCGGTAATTTTACTCATTAATTTAAAAAATAAAAAAAATATATATAATATAACCTTCTCTCAGCTAATCCATCTTTTCAACCAACTTCACCACCACCAAAATCAGCCACCACAACTACCGTATCCCAACACCCACCACCACCACCATATCACAAAACCTTTTACAACAACAAAATGTCGCTCCCTAAACAAATCAGGCACCTGCCATTCATACCTAACCAACATATCCGTAATCAAATCAGTAATCACGAACTCAATCTCGTGACTAGATGCCAGATGCGCTACAGATCCTTCTAGAACCAATCCACCGAGAAGGAACTTGTTTTTGCTAGGGTTTTCGTAGTATTTTACGAGAGCGTCTGTCGGTGTGATATAAAACACTAACTGATCCTCGAATTGGTTGAGAACAATGATGATGAATCCGCCGATGTGGAGTTTTGGTGGGCGGTTTGGGTGGCGCTGTGCAGTGGAGAAGAAACGGGAGGCGGTGGAGTGGTGGTTGAATGGTGGAACTTTGGATTCGAATAGAGATGAAATCGAAGATTGAGATGTTGAATTGGGGATTGTGGTGAAGATTGTACAGTGATTTGAGTGAAGAAAGTTAGGGTTTTTGGTTTGGAGAAGACGAATGATGAATCTAGTGGTAACACGAGAAGCCATTGATGGAAATTGAGGAAGATTGATTTGAGATAGGGTTTCATAGTGTTGTAGGGTTGGGGAAGATGATGTATTTATGTAAAAAAAAATTATTTTATTTATTAAGAAACATTTAAAATAAAAACCTGAAATGACCAAAATACCCTTGAGAGAATAGACTTAACTGAAATTTTTAATTATGTTAGTGCTAAAGGACGTAGAGTGTAATGCTTTTTACAAATAAATGATTGTGACTGTAATTATTAAAGTTAAAGGGCATCTATTGCAATCCGATACAAACATAAAGGACGAAAAGTGTAATTTACCCTATTTTTATTTATTAGTATATGAAGATTTTAGGTTTCTTTTCAATAAATAGAAAAATGAAAAGAATATTGCATAAATTCCAAAAAAAAACATATTATATTATTCTTATTTTTATTTATCGTACTTATTAAAACGTGTAAAGGGTGTAATATCTTTTGCCTTAAATTCATGCGCTTAGTACTATCTTACCGACTCCTTTATATTGAACTCTATACGGCAACCCGGATTTTTCACACTTTCATTATCTAAAATCCAAACCGAATTAACTTTTCTTTCCGCAAATTGGTACTTTTTACTACTATATTTCATCGAATACTCTGCCTCTTCAATATGTTCAACCCCGCAGTTTTTAACCTACCGATCAAGATAGTCTCCTTTGAGTATCGTATCTAGATCATTTCCTTGTGTGAGATTTTCTTTAAGGTAAGGATCATTCAAAAAAATGTTCGATTTGTCTGTTTTAATTCATCGATTCAGTTATGTGTCATTTGAGCTTATATTTTAATATAAGTGGAATGATACTTAAAAGTTAAATTTTATATCTTGTATGATTGTTTACTTTGGAGGCTTTCGATGTTATTTTAAAATAATATATGCATATTGGTATTTGATAATTGATTATTTATGAAGCTTATTACCATTTTTAATCCTATTTGTAATTTAACTATCTAAGAGCATTTATGGAATAATATGACTTAGATGCTAACATGGATGATTCTCATGCAGGCTACCATGGACCATTCACGAAGACAATCGACACCAGTTAAGCCACGCAAGCGACAAGGAAGAGATGAAGAGTATGACTTCTTGAGGTCGTCGCCACCAATAAGACCACCACCACCAAAGATGGTCGAGCGGACGCAAAAACCCATTCGTTCTCATCAAGCCATGGCTACAACTAAGTCTCCCAAGGCAGTGGTTGTACCTCCACCGAGATTATCTTCTCATCAAGCCATGGCTCAAAAAGGGCCATCAAAAGCCCCTCCACCAGCTCGTGTCTTTGTCTCGCCTCGAACCAATGCTCCATCCAAAGCCAAAGCCCTTCATCCTCCACCCGCTTGTAATAACATACTCCTAGCCGGGTACTTGGCCCATGAGTTCTTAAACAAAGGCACATTATTCGGCGAGGTGTATGATCCAAATCGAGCCAATAATCTACAAACTTCTTCAAACAATTCAAAGGAAGTGAAGGAGATGAGTTGTGGATATGATAACAAGGATAAGGGAAAGGCTATTGAGCCAGATCCATAACCGGAACAAAATTCGGGCAAGCTTGAAGCTCGAGTTAAGGAGCTGAGATACTATGAAGTGTCTCAGCTACTTAAGCTTAATTATGTTTAAGTTAAACATAATTAATAACCCATCACAACTTGCCCGTTTCTTGAATCTTGAACCCAAGAAAATGAAATTTCGTCCTAAGTTTAATTATGTTTAAGTTATTTAAATAAAATGTTGTTTGAAATGATATAATTATAATTATAATATTGATAATGAGATTAGTTTCTTTGAATCCTGTCAATTGGTTTTGCAATTCAAAAAATGGGTTGTGACGCAGCTTGTTGCCAATTTACCTGTCATTTGCTTGTAACTTGTTGTTTTAGCATTTTAATGAGAATCTCTAGTTATTATTTAAAAAAAGAAAATTGGTCATGATTAGTTTTTTGAATCCTATCAATTGGTTTGGTTATGATATTGATAATGGTATTATTTCTTTTTTATAATCCTTTCAGAAAATGCCATTAAATATTTTCAAACTATAAATTAGCAACATTTTGTTGCTTTATGTAGGTGTAATATATGTATTGGGAGTTTTTTAAAAAAATTGCATTTTTCACTTTTAATCCAAAGGGTTTTTTATTTTTGCAATTTAACCCCATTGACTTTTTTAGTTTTAACCCAAAGCTTTTCAATCTTTCAATTTAACCCCAACACTTTTTTATTTTCAACTTTGGTCCCCCATACTTTTCATCTTTCACAAGTTTTTCGTTTTACGTTTCGTTTGAAATTTTGCGAGTCAACACGCAGCAACGTGTGTGTGGGGTTCAACGTTTTTTCGTCTGTTTTTTTCCCATTGAGTTCAATCAGCTATGTCGAAACACATGTTTTCATATGGTTAATACATCACATAACGTTTGGATTAATCCATTCGATGTTTGCGATGTACGCGGCGCAACGCGCGCGGGTCTTATTGCTAGTTTATATACCATTAATTAGTAACTCTTGTATGCATGAGGGTGTTATACCACATGCATTGGGTGGTTTTAAAAAAAAAAAGTTAAATTTTTATTTTTAACCTAAAACTTTTCATTTCTTATAATTTCAACCTCACAAATTTGATTTTTTTACTTATAACCAAAAACTTTTCATCTTTTTAATTTAACATCACAATTTTTTTTACTTTCAACTTTGTACCCCTACACTTTTCATCTTTCGCAAATTTTCATTTAACGTTTCGTACTAAATTATGCGAGTTAACACGATGCAAACATGCGTGTGTGGTTTAACGTTTTTACGTTTCGTTCAAAATTTTGCAACTTAACACGACGCAACGTTCGTGTGTAGTTTAAGGTTTTTACGTCTATTTTTCCCATTTGGCATGTTTGTCGCAACGCGTAGGTTCTAGATTGATGTAGTTATTTTTATATGTTATACGTTTCGGTCTTATTTTTCGCATTAACACATCACAATTTCAGTGTTGGTGGTCGCTAGCGGCGGTGTGTCCTTGATGCTATTTGACATAGTTTTGTGCCCCCACCGCAACGCGGGGTGCTTAATTCTAGTTATATATTAAGTAACAAATCATTTATTATTGTAGTTTATTTTCTTAGAAAAGGTGAGTGTTCAAATCATGAAATTTGCAAAACACATTCAAAAACTACGTCGTATAAGAGTATGCTTGTTTTTACAGTAAAATAGAGGTGTTCATAAATTGTGAAATCAATCTTAACTGTTCAAGTCAATTCAAATCGACCACAACTATATCTATCATTATTGAGTATTTTAAAAATATTTGATTTTTAATTTTTTTGTAACTAATGGAGATACTAATAGACTTCAATCTCAAAATTATAAATTTGATGTAGTTTATGGTCAATGAAAAGAAGAAACTGAAATTTCTTATTTCATAAAATTAGTTAACTCCATTGCTATATTTCGCATTTTGTTGTATCATATTACAATGTATTCCATCGTATCGAATTGTATAATATTGTATCGAATTGCATTATATTACATGTGATAATATAACATTAAATTAATGTTGGTTGGACATTAAATCTACCCTTCTATAATTTAAACACATTTTCTTAATCAAATGGTAACAAAAACAGTTAAACAAAAACTTTTTAGGGCGGAAATGCATAATTAATTTAAAAGGTTTTCATAAATAACTACCAATAAGATCCGTTTGCGTTGTGGTGCGGGTACATTGCAAACGTCGAATGGATTAGTTAAAGCGTTATGTAATGCGTCACCCATGTAAAAACATGTGTTTCGACGTATCTAATATAACTCAATGTAACCTATATAAGCATTACAGTTGGATAAAAAAGTAAAGTAATTTGTATTTATGTCGTATTAAACTATTGCCGTGGTGATGCTAATATAGCTTACGGTTACTTGCAATCATTTGAGTTTGTGCTTGTTCTTCACTTGAAAGAAGTAATGGGAAAAATTGATACACTTTGTCAAGCATTACAAAAGAAATCCCAAGACATCCTTAATGCAATGGAGTTAGTTTCTGCAACAAAGGTTAGTCTAACTAATTTTTGAAACAATGGATGAGATTCTTTATTTGAAAAGGTTCGTTTTTTTGTGAAAGGCATGAAATAGATATGCCTGATATGAGTGCTCCATATACTTCTACTCGGTATCGGCCTCGTAAAAAAGATCTTCATGTTACATTTGAACATTATTATCGGCTAAATTTGTTTACAGAGAAATTGGACAAACAACTACATGAGCTGGATAGTAGATTCAATGAGCAAGCGATAGAGTTGTTATCTCTTAGTAATATTGATAAGATTGTTCTTCTTGTTGAGAAATATTATCCTAAAGATTTTACAGAGCAAGAGATGAATCAATTACGTGGTCAATTGAAGACTTTTAAAGTTGAAAGGATAAATAATGCCAAGCTAAGTGGGGTATCAACTCGTTCTGATCTTTGCAAAACTCTTGTGGAATGTCAGAAAAATAACATGTACAAATTGGTTGAAAGAGTGTGTCGGCTAATCTTGACACTTCCAGTTTCGACTGCAACAACGGAAAGAAGATTTTCAGCAATCAAAATATTTAAGAATCGCCTTCGCAATAAGATGTCAAATCAGTATCTAGCAAACAGTATGGTGATTTACATAGAAAAGGAAATTGTTGAGAATTTTGATTCGGAGTCCATAATTGAAGAATTTAAAAATCTTAAATGAAGATGGGCAGAACTATAATTCTTCATCCAGCTGAACCGGATACCTACCTTCCTCTCCTTTTTAATGTTTTGGTGTCTTTGCTCAGTTGTTTCTTAAACAATGTTTACTTTTTAGTGTTTGAAAACGTTTTTTATTTGATATTAATGTTTGACCCGACCCAAATCGAATCACCGACGTCCGACCCGAACATATCACCTCGGAACAAAACGATAGCAAATTTTTTTAGGTCCGATAACTTCTAAACCCCCCCCCCCCCATGAAATTTTTCAAGCTTCGCCACGTATAAAATGTTGTTTGAAATGTTGGTAAAATGGTTATGATATTGATATGGTATTAGTTTAGTTTATTCCTAACAAATGGTTATTATATTGATTATGGTATCAGTGTTTATTTTAATCCTATTAAAGATTGTCATTAAATCATAAATTAAGTAATAACCATAGTGTTTAAGCTTTTCTTTTTCTTGAAAAAAAAACAAGTGTTAATGACATTGATCATGGATTGTAAAAATGGGAAACACATTGATACATTTTCACGGTGCTGTTTTTATTTGATAGTAAAGTATCACTTGGTGTGTAAAATACTATATGTATGCATGTATTGTATGTATCAATATGGAGTGTTATAAAATATATTTTTGTATTCTTTTATTTTTGAAACTATTGAGGATGTTTAATTTGCTGGAATATATAAAATACAACGAACTTAATATTAAAAAATGTGTATTACAATACTCATATTTGTAAATTTTCATACTTATTAAAACATGTGAATATTGTTATATTTTTCACTTTAGATTCACATGCTTAGTACTATCTCACCTAAACGACAACCTTGATTTTTCACGCTTCATTGTTTCAAAACCAACCCAAAGAAACTTTTCTCTCCCTAAATTGGTACTTTTTCATTACATTATTGCATCGAATACTCCCTCTTATGTATCTTTAACCCCATAATTCTAAACTACCCAATTAAGCTAGTCTCTTATGAAAATCGTATGTAGATCTACATAAGCGCAAAATTGTATTAGCTAAACCTAAAATTCTTGTAAGCATCTTCATCTAATATGATTAAATTACGTGATTGCATCAATCGTGCTTATAATCGTTCAAAAATGCTCTCATTGTTTGTTTTTCATTCATCTATTCAATTATGTCATTTGATCTTATTTTTAATGCTTCAAATATTTGGTTATATAAGTAGAATGATATCTAGAAGTTAAATTTCATAAGGTATTGGCATTGTTTTGATTTTTATAGTTGTTGACTTTGAATACTATTTGTGAATTATACGAAATCGTTTATGTTTGAGTATTTATGATATTTTTTTATTATAATTAAATTATTAAATGTTCATATGTGGAATGAAATTGGTGACAGAGTTGGATGTGATCCATAGCAATCATGAACCATTCATGTAGACAGACGCCGCATGTGGAGCCAAGTATGCGACAAGGGAGAGATAAAGAGTTTGACTTCTTGATGTCGTCTACAACGATAAGACTATCCACCACTATAAAACCATCAACAAAAATAACACCATCATTACCAAAGATTGTCCAGCGGACGCCAATACCTATGCGTTCTTAAGCCATGGCTACAACTATGTCACCCAAGGCAGTTACACCTCCACCGCAGTTTTCTTCTCATTGAGCCATTGCTCAAGAAAGGCTAGAACCGCTACTCAAGAGTGGGGAAGTGTTAACCCATCACATCCTACTTGTTCTTGAATCTTGATCCCAAAAGCAAATGAAATTTGTAACAGATTTGAATATGTTTAAGTTTTTCAAATAGAGTGTTGTTTGAAATGTTGGAACATGATTGTAACATAGATAACGGTTTTACTTTCTTTTAATTCAATCAAATGGTTACAAATCATAACTATTTGATATGATTAAGAGAAACTAACGTCGTTATCAATGTTATAGCCATGTTCCAATATTTCAAACAACACTTTATTTGGATACCTTAAACATATTCAAACTCATTAAATTATATTCCCACATGGTAATCAAACAAGACATAGAATGACAATGATCCATTGCATTCCCTCGTCCATTCCATTAGCTCGTCCATTTCATTCTCTCGTCTGTTTCATTACCCCATACCAAACAGACCCTAAGTTATGCCAAAGAGTCTGAGCTAGTCAACAATGGGGGTGCATATATCGTGCACAACATGCTTGTTTCTATAATCTCAAACCCGATAAAAAATGAAATTTCTTAACAATTTTTTTTTCATATTATTCAAATGAAATGTTGTGTGAAATGTTGAAAAATGATTAAAATATTAATAATTGCAATAATATCTTTTGATCCTATTAATGGTTATTAATTTCTTTGATCCCAATCGACAATTAAACCGAATAGAAAAATGAAGAATAGAATTTAGATCGAATAACTCTCAATCTTATTAATCAGAAAATAACTCAAACCTGATTACAGACTCTCAAACCATAACTTGGTTTCTCTCTAGTCTTTTTCTCTTAATAATGTCTAACCTTACCTTGGTTTATATAGGTTAACCCTAACTTAGTGGCCAAGACATTACCAAATATAATTATAACATAATTAGGAAACTTAACCAACTATGACCAACTTGTTAACATTGATCCCTCAAGTTCTCCAACAATCACCCCCTTAATTTCCGACTCGAAATAAGTAGGCTCTAACATGTCTTCTTTGTCTTGATTCCCATAGAACACATCTTGATCTCTAGCTGTGTTTTCGGCTCCTTCCTAGCTCGAACATTCTTGCGACCTTGTACTCGACTAGTCCTTTTTCCACGACCCGTCCTTTGGTCATAAGAACTCGCACAACCATTGACTCGGCTGCGATCTTGAGCAAACACTAGCTTTCTTGGATCATAATGCGTTCCCTTAGAATTTAGGCTCATTTTGATTCAAACCTCGCGACTAAATCATGGGTAGCTACTTCTTGAAGAAACTCGATCGGGCCTTTTATCTTCTTACCAATCCTCTTGTCGGTCTTATCCTCCCGGTCGGTTCTTCCTTGCCAGCTCAAACCTCGGTTTAATGCTTGGTCAAACCCAAAAAATATTACTTGATTAAACCAACTTGGGTACCCCCACCATGTCTCCTGAACACTAAGCGAACACGTCTGTGTTCCCTCGGAGGAGGTCCACCAACCTCTGTTTGATCGAGTCAGGGATGTGATTGTTGATTTTTATCTTCTGTTCTGAGTAGAAGTCATTGATGCTTATCTCTTCAACCAGGGGTTCATTCGTTTTGCTGCATTCCCCTTCCTCTATTTCCATGGAGGCTATCAAAAGGGCTTCTTGTGTATGTACCAACGAAGGGATGCCTTTATCTGTAAGAAACTTCATCATTCCATGTGTTGTTGATACCACAACATCAAACGCTGCTAACCCCGACCTTCTTATCAACAAGTTGTAGTTTGAAGGAGAATTTACAACTATGAAAGTAAGCTCCTCTGTTATGGACAAGTCTCCGTCCCTGAAACTCAAGTTCAAAGTTATCTTCCCGAGAGGCTGTACCTTCTCCCAGGTGAAGCTTCTGAGGGACATATCAGTAGTGTAACAACCCGACTTTTCGGATCATTACCTGTCGCTGTCATTTCTTTCGTAAACGCTTGTACTCTCGAGATTTGATTAACTCTATGGGTTAAACTATCTTTTCAACACATTTTAAACGCACATTACAACGCTATTTATAACGCTTACCACTTAAATGCATTTTATCGCAATTTACATCACTTGTTAACTAGATGCTTATCACAACACAAACTCAACACGAACTCAAAACGCGGATTTATTTATATTATGTGTGTTAATTGTGTGATTACTTGTTTAGAATGATATGTGGTTATCAATGCAACGCTTATACGCTCAAACGCTCATTCGCAACTCGACTAAACGCAATGCAACGCTTAACAAAACGAACCAAGGTTGGAAAACTAACAAACACAAACCCGGCCGTCCGAATGGCCATCCGCCCGGATGACCACTTGTCCGGATGGAGCCATCTGGACAACCGACTTAAACCTCGCCCTCCCCTTATAAATACTAGCCGTACACCCTCATTTCAACACTTTGACAGTCCCATCCGCTCCCAACTCTCAAACACGATTCAAGCCCCATTCGTAAGCTTTTTCTCCCAAATCTTCTTCAATCTATTTCAATTCTACCTCATCTTTTTCATCAAAGTCACACACACTTTGATTATTTCTCCAAAACCACTGATTTTAGACCTCTCGAAGGTGTTTTCCACTCATTTTGCCTAGGAAAACTTTTGTGGAGCATCATTCAATCGAGATTGGTTCAAGATCTAAAGGATTTACACACCTTTCAACATAGTTATGATTGATTTCAACACTTTTTCAACTTGTTCTGAACTTTTCTGGGTTTTTACACAATATTGATGGAATCGGGACTCAATCAGACTCTCGACTCGTTCCTTAGTCAAAAGCCGGCTTGAAAACTGATTTCCACCAAAAAGATGGACCGGTTAACGGGTCAAACATAAATCTTCATCAAGAACATCACGTTTGTTCGAATGGGTTGGGCCAATCTGGCCGGACGAACTGGATTTTCGTATTTTCCGTTGTTTGACACGTCGTCACGCCGTCTCCGTTAACTTAAAACTTCTCACTTAGAAATTTTTTACAAAAGCTTCAGCTCAGCCATCCGCCCTAATGGCCATCCGTCCGGATGGAACCCATTCGCTCGGATGACCTTGCCCTGATAATATCCGTTAAAACATTTTAAATCAAAACTTCAAAAAATTCTAATGGTTCATAAACACCCACAGACGATCCGAATAGCCATCCATCCTGATGGGACCCATCCATTCGGATAGACTGTTGAACACTTAACCCGTTCGACATTCTGTTTACAACCATTCAGCCCTGAGGAAGACTTATGCTTCTGTTTCGTGACCCGACGCGCTCCCTTCGATCCAATCCAGATTGTGTTTACTTGCTAAACACACGCTGTGAGTATACTCGAACCCATTTTCATTTAACGCACTTTTGGGTGTTACATACGTTCTATATCAAAACACAACACACAACGCAAACACTTTATAAACGCTAACCGCTCCCGCATGCTATACGTGATTTGTTGAATGCTTGTTACTATGCTTACATAGTGTTACACTAGACCGCCTCTAGCAACGATAGTACTATAGTTTGGACTCAGCACCTGTGTGACAAGGGTTGCTAGGGATCACATTACTTTACTTCACGTGTTCGCTTCGGTGAACAAGTGTCACGCATACTCTACAACGCAGTCTCGTGGTTAGGTTGTATCATTGTTGATAGTTACATGCATCGCCCGTTACGTGTTACATGCTGGTTATGCATAAAACACTTTTATTCCTATTATCTATGCAAACTTGTGTACTCACCTTTACTTATGTATTGACTTTTATTTTAACGTATGTGACAGGTTGATTGGATGTTGTGCTGCAAACAAGTTAGGAGTCTAGAAACCCACCAAATAAAATATGAGTTGTCGGAATAGAACTTGTTTTTTAGACTGAATATTTGTAATGACTGTTATGCTTTATTTGTTTAATAGTATGGGATGTTGAACCTTAAAAATATTGTCATTAATAGTTGTTACAGATTCTCATGAACAATCTGTTTCACTCAGTGCCATGCCCCGATGATTTCGCCATCGGTTGGGGTGTGACAAGTAGCTTGTAGACGAGCTTTAGTTTCACTACTAAGTAAATCAAAGCATCTTTGATACATAATGTTGGAGGCTACTCCCGGATCCATGTACACCCGATCGAGGGAAGCTCCTTCTATTTCAGCTTCCACGATGATTGGGTGTTCTTGCTTATCACTTGGATCTGTAGAGGGCAGCATATGAATTGTTGATTCCATGGTATGGTCCTCCTTATTTTTCCCTCTTGCTTGCTTTCTGACCAAACCATGTTTACACTAACCTCCTGTTTCCCTTCCTACTTGTCTTTTATCTCCTTCACCAAGTTAGCGAGCTCCCCCGACTTAACAGCTTCTTCTATCCTCTTTTCAGCTGATAGCAGTCATTAGTATGGTGCCATGTGTCATTGTGGAAAGCACAAAACTTACTTGCATCTCTTTTACTGGCTGCTTTGGACAGCGGTCGGGGAGGTCGAAAGTTGCACTTGACCTCCTCGGTCGAGAGGATCTATTGGGGTGTCTTGGTGAGGAGGGTGAAGATCTGTTTGTCCTTGTCTTGATTTCGGCTAGGACGGGGAGATCTTCTTCTATGTTTAAATCTTCTTCCTTCGAAAGATCTGAAAGGTCGTCGATCTACGAAGGGTTGAAATCTTGACCTTTTGGATGGGGGAGGTGGCTCCCTCCAGCTTCCTTGTTCCCTTTTCTTTGATGCTTGTTTTTTCCAAAGCTTCTTCACCCTTCAGAAATGATCCTGCCCTTTCAAAGGCTTCTTCCATTATGTGAGGGTTGTTTTCGTGGAACCTTTTAAGAAGCTTTTCGGGTTTTATAGCGTTCATGAAGGCAGATACCCTCATCTTTTCTGTTGCCCCGCTATACATCAGACCTTCCCTCTTGAATCGTTCAATGAAGGCCCAAAGGTCTCATGGTCTTTTTGCTGGATCTAATGCATGACGGTAGCATCCCTGGTACATCTCTTTTGTGGGGTAAAATTGGCAAGGAAGCTTTTGTAAAGATCATCGAAGGATTTTATGCTTCTAGTGGGGAGTCCACAGAACCATAATCTAGTTGGCCCGATGAGGGTTTGCATGAACATATGACAACATTCGGTGTTATTCCAACGTTCCACCGTAGCAGCTCATGTGAAGACCTGAAGGTGGTCCTCTGGATCTTCCAAACCATCATATGTCTTGACATTAGACGGCATTTTTATCTTTGTTTGGAAGACATAGTTGGCTATCTCTTCGGAGAAGCATGACAGTGAGCTAGGCTTGTAAGTCATGGAGGGTATATCGAGATTTGCTCCGGCTCCACTGGTGGTGACGACTGCCTGGATGTTGGGTTGAGTCTGCGACCTAGTCGGGGCAGTTTGCCACATCTGATTTTCCACTAGATGCTGGCTTAGTTGAGCCAGGAGAGCTGCCATCTGGGATATTGAGGTCCATACAGAGGGACGCCCTGTTGAGGACCAGTAGGAGGTGACAGGCTGGCAGCTACGGCTTTTCTAGCCAAGGGTAATGGACTAAGGGACTCTTCAAAGGTAGTTGGTGGAGAAGGAGTAGCTACTTAAGCCTGTTGGAGGAGTTGTTCGATGGTGTATTATGGGCTTGTTAGGAGCACAATGGGTGAGCTAGAAGGGTAGCTCCCCGGTCTGAGTGAACCGTCAGGCATAAGGTACGGATTTGGGTCAGAACTGGGTCCTGTCCGAGTAATGTTTGGTGATGTAGTAGTGCACAACGGAGAGGGCATATGGGAAAGTGCAACATCAGGCTCGTCATAAGACAGACGTACCCTGACCCCCTTTGTCCGTTCTTCTCGGACATACCCGTTCAAGAGGTCTCTTCACACTATAAAATTATTCCTTACTCCCTCCTGGGTTATTTCCATGGTTTTAACTGGGAAGAGAACTTCACTCAGTGAGGATGGAATAGCTCGTGCAGAGGGAGGAGTCTGAAATAGTTATGCCTCTTGTGTTACCGGTGCGACATGAAGTCCGTCTGGGTTAGTGGAACAACTATCTACCCCCGGGGTAGCAGGAGGACTAGACCGAGACATAGAACTACTTGAAACTTCCTTTGGATGAGGATCCCTTCCGGCCATAGAGGAAGGTAACTTAGGAACAGGGTTGTACTACCGGAAAACTGTTCTAAGTAGCGTAGCCCCACGGCGGGCACCACTTATTGAAGCAACAAGAGTATGACATGGGGGAGGTCCGAGATCCACTCCAAGAGACAACTTCCTGATCGATATCTGCAACCAAAGAACACCGTTAAGCTTAACGCGAGAAATGGCATCTCGCGTTTGAACTCCGGCGTGAGAATCAGTGGGATGATCTTTAAGAGTCTAAGCAAAGATAAGAGTTTAGAGTGAGAGAATGAGTGAGAATTGTCTAACCTTTGGGTGGGATACGACTCCTCTTATATAGGCGGTCTGATCTGCCCAAGGAGCTGTTATCCAGCTGTGTACCTTTTATTCCGAGTAGGCTTATCCACCTTTAGATTGCTTGCAGGTTTGGCCTTTACCTCTTTAAGCATAATTCAGGTTGTGTGTCTCGAGGACACTATTTACTTTATAAAAGTTTGTCCTTTTGTCTTGACTTGTTCATTTCAAGTCCCGAGGCTGACTTTTGCTTCCTGTCATCAGCTATAGATATATTAGCTCCCGGTCAGGAGCTTTGAGCTTCTGACTTCTAGCTTCCTATTTTCAGCGCTACTTATGTATTTTATTTTTGTTATTCGTTGACTTTGACTTTTGCTGACTGAGATCTCCGAGTATCCACGTCATCAATGTCATAAACTTTTATTAATATTTCAATACTGATAAATGAAAATATTTTTTTGACACATGTCAATCTCTGGTGTCTTTTTATCTTTTCCTTTTCAATGTTTTTCATATTAAACAATAGCTTAACTAATTACAATTTATATGGGGATAATTTTTTTTATCAAACTTTGAATTAATCATCTTCTTGTGTTATTTTTCAATTTATTTTTTCTATTAAACAATAGTTTAACTAAATATAATTTAGATAAAGATAATATTTTTTTTATCAAACTTTAAACAAATAATAATATATAATTTGTATTTTCTCTTTTTCGGTAGGAGATAGAAGAAGTTTTATTTCTTTTTCTTTGTAGAACCAGACAAATATATAAATTTTACTCTCATTTAAATTAGATTTAGTTAACTATTTTTTAAAACTATTATTATTTATTACTTAATAGGATACAAAAATAAGAAAATTATATTAAATCACAAACTTCATGGATCTCTTTTATTTATTTACTATTTTTTTTCTTATTAATAATCATATAATATTTAATTGGTTCTACCACATGTAATACACATGTTTCTACCCTAATAATAAAAAAAAACAAATTAAAACTTTAATAAGGAAATAGTACATAGAATTTACGATTTAAATATATATCTTGACGTCCGTATGCGTTAATCGATTATATTATATTTATTTAACTTATGCAATATACGAGGTATTTTAAAGATAAAATTATATTATTTATTATATAAAATTAAATTTATGCGACCAGTGTATAAAACAAGGGAGTATTTAAAAAAAAATCAAGTGAGAATGAGAATATCATGAAAAAAGGAATTAAAACAATTTCCATATAAAGTTCCAAATAAAAAGGAAAAAAAAGCAAAGAAAATTAAACGCAAACAAGTCTGTTACGGTGCACAACAGGTCAGTCGTCTCTCCGCCACTGGCCGCCCATCTGCCCTAGGGTTTCCGATTTCCGTTATATAAACAACCAATTCGATCTATTTCTAACTCTTGATCTTTCTCTGTAGCAGATCTCAATCAATACATCAATCACAATAATGGTTGGAGGATTGTTCAACAAGCTCGCTTCGAAATCGCTCAAAGTCGCCGGAAAATGGCAACAACAGCAGCTCCGTCGTCTCAATATTCATGAATATCAGGTCCTGATCCGTTTTTCTCGTTTGTAGCCTCTGATTTTGACCTAATTAGAGTGTATATGTAGAATCATTGCATCATAACACACACACACACACACACACACATATATATATATATATATATATATATATAATATATATTCACACACATACATGTGTGTGTGTGTGTAGGATGTGACCTTGATATATGTCTGGTTCAGTTATGGTATCAAAGGTTCATGATTTTGACTTTGATATGTTTAAATCAGTTATTGTTTCTAGAAACTAGATGTATAGTTATATGCCTTTGGACCAGATAATGCAATAACTGTGGTTCATTTAGTTGAAATTTGTCATAATTTGGACAGTTGTGAGTTAGTGAATGTTCATGACAGTGTGTTTAATTTGTCTTGTGATTGTTTTTGTTAGCAGTTACACACCAATATGTACATTGAATTTGTTGTTTCTAGGAATGAGATGTATGTCCGGTTCAGTTAAGGTATCAGAGGTTCATGATTTTGACTTTTGTATGTTTAAATCAGTCAATAAGTATGGTTCATTTAGTTGAAGGTTGTCATAATTTTGACAGTTGTGAGTTATTTTTATTTGTGTTGTTTCTGTTTATGACTTTATGTAAACACTTACATACCGATGTTCACATTGATTTTGTTTTGTAAGATGGTAAGCTTATGTTGTTTTGTTCTTGAATTGTCATATCTTTTCATCTGTAATTGGTTACTGACGAACGGTTTTAATATCAGGGAGCTGAGTTAATGGGCAAGTTTGGTATCAATGTGCCAAAAGGTGTTGCTGTTTCTTCTGTTGAAGAAGTCCGAAAAGCTATACAAACAACATTCCCAAATGAGAAGGAGGTACTATGTTGTAAATTAAAAGTAAATCGAAAATTTAAATAGCTGACACTGTTTTATTTGGTTCAGTTGGTGGTGAAGAGCCAAATTCTTGCTGGTGGAAGGGGTTTAGGGAAGTTCACAAGCGGTCTTCAAGGTGGAGTGCACATTGTCAAAGCTGAACAGGCCGAAGAGATAGCCGGTATGAATTTTTATCACTTTTACTCGTTTCGAAGCAGATGTATTTAACTAGTTAAGCAATCATTACATGGTACACATGTTGATATTTTTGAGGATTGATAACGTTTTAGGTTGTTTGATCTTATTATTTATATGATGTTATTGTAGGGAAGATGCTTGGACAGACTCTTGTCACTAAACAAACTGGCCCACAAGGAAAAGTCGTCAGCAAGGTTAACATTACTTTTATTCTTATTTTTATCATGCTCGTATGTTAGCACACTGGCGGCTTTTGTGTGCTTTAATTAAATGTTATTGACGAGCTGCAATGTAGACAAAAGAATGAATGTATATCTTCGTTTATGCAGGTTTACTTGTGTGAAAAGGTGTCACTTGTCAATGAGATGTACTTCGCAATCACTCTTGATCGTACAACTGCTGGTCCCGTAAGCCTCTTATTATCGTTATTAATATATTATTATTGTTATTTGTAGTAGTATTAAGTTATTAACACATTATTGTTCAGCTTATAATTGCCTGTCGAGAGGGAGGAACTAGCATTGAAGACCTTGCGGAGAAATACCCTGATATGATCATAAAAGTATACCTTCATTCCAAATCTTAATATCTATGTTTCCTGTCATATAGACGTATTCATTACACTTTATATTTGCAGGTGCCTATTGATGTCTTCAAAGGAATTACGGACGAAGATGCTGCTAAGGTTGTAGAAGGTCTTGCTCCTAAAGTAGCTGACAAACAAGCGTCTATTGAACAAGTAAAAAAGTTGTATAATCTTTTCCGTGAATCCGATTGCACACAACTGGAGGTCAGCATTAAATTTACTCAAAAAAATTCACTCGTGACTCTTCTCGTTTTTAGAGTTTTTTGCGTCATCGTGTTTTGTTGTTAATTTCAAGTACCGCCCTTCTTCAGATCAATCCCATTGCAGAGACTTCCGATAACAAATTGATTGCTGCTGATGCTAAGTTAAATTTTGATGATAATGCTGCTTACCGTCAGAAAGAAATATTTGCTCTTCGTGATCCAACACAAGAGGACCCTCGTGAGGTATAACTAGAAGTGGAAAAATGGGTGGGTTGGGTAACGGGTCATCAAAGCGGGACACTGTAAAAAAACGGATCTGGGTCAGATCTGATTGACTCACTTAATTTTTATCGCCTTTATTCGAGTTTCATAACAAAGTGCCATTTTCATCCATGAGGTTTGGCCACTTTTGCGACTTTCGTTCAAAGCTTTGTTTTTCCGCATAGGCGCATATGGATCCAAAAGGTTTGAAATCTTGCCATTTCCATCTGGCTCGTTAACTCCATCCATTTTCTCTTCTAAGTCAGGGGTATTTCTGTCTTTTTTGTTAACTTAAAGGTTTTGAATATTTGTACATTATGCTAAATGCTTGTACTTAAAGTGAAAAGACCGAATTGCCCTTTACGTTAACAAAAAAGACGAAAATACCCTTTACTTAACTAAGAAAAATGGATGGAGTTAACGAGCCAGATGAAAATGGCAAGATTTCAAACCTTTTGGATCCAGATGCGGAAAAACACACCTTTAGACAAAATTCGCAAAACTGGCCAAACCTCAGGGACGAAAATGACATTTTACTCATTTATTTATTATAATAAATTGTTACCATTATTTGTTTCTAGAAAGTATCAAGTTGTGATATCAGAAGTTGATGAGCTAATTACATTAGTGATGTGATGGTTCAAAACTCGAAAGTATTAAGTGGTTTTACCGCTTATTTCAACAAAAGTAGATAATTATTATAATAGTACAATTTCCATAATCATATATCATACTTCTGTTATCTATACAATATAATAGCTATTAAAGAAGTTTAGCGCCTGCTGGACAAAACAACTCTATCCTACTCTTTTTGACCCGTATATTCTTTAAACTTTTTTTTTAGTTGTAGCTCATTTTGATACGCTCAAACGAACCCAAAGGATTGACAAAGAAAACCCAATTTGACACTTATTTTCGCCAAACGATCGCATGTCCAACTGAAATGAATTAATTGTTTGTGACAGGTGGCAGCTGCTAAAGCAGATTTAAATTACATTGGTTTGGATGGGGAAATCGGATGCATGGTGAACGGTGCGGGGTTGGCAATGGCCACCATGGATATCATAAAATTACACGGTGGAACCCCGGCCAATTTTCTGGATGTTGGCGGGAATGCTTCTGAAGGACAGGCGAGTATTATTAATTTTAAATTTTTTAATTTTTGTTAATTGACGAGTCTGTATGATTTGTAAATACTAAACAGAAGTAAGTGAAATAGGTCGTGGAAGCTTTCAAGATCTTGACTTCAGATGATAAAGTCAAAGCAATTTTGGTCAATATTTTTGGTGGGATTATGAAATGTGATGTCATTGCTAGTGGTATTGTTAATGCTGCTAAACATGTAAGTCTATTAGCATCCTCTTCCATTTTGATAATATCCCTTTTAGAGTAAAATACACGGATGGTCCCTGTGGCTAAACCAAAATTTTGGATTTAGTCCCCAACTTTTTTGAAGTACACAAATGGTCCCTGTGGTTTGCACTTTTTAACACATTTAGTCCCCAACTTTTGCCAAAAGTGCATGAATGGTCTCTGTGGTATGCACTTTGTAACACATTTAGTCACTATACGTTTGGGACTAAATGCGTTACAAAGTTCAAACCACAGGGACCATTTGTGTACTTTTGAAAAACTAGAGACTAAATCCAAAACTTTGGTTAACCACAGGGACCATCCATGTTTTACTCATCCCGTTAATAGTTAGTAGTTCAACATAATTATTCACATTTATATTAGTGTTAACATCAAGTTCTTGATTAAACTTTGTTCTCAGGTTTCATTGAAAGTACCTGTGGTCGTTCGTCTTGAAGGCACAAATGTCGACCAAGGAAAGAGGATTCTCAAGGTAAACCGATTGTTATCATCTCAAAACAGGCAGGTTGTGTAACGGGTAAAATGGGTTTGGGTCAAGAAGGTATCTTTAAAGCGTGTTGAAACTTGAAACGAGCCAGGTGTGGTTGATGCAGTAGCGCTTTGTCATTTTGTTATAAATAATAAAAGTGACGATTAAAGTTATTTAAATAAAAGGGTTCAGATACATAAAAAGATGTTTATGTTCAATGACACAGGAGAGTGGGATGACATTGATTACAGCAGAAGATCTGGATGATGCAGCTGAGAAAGCAGTTAAAGCACTCAAATCAACATAAATTGTATTCCTCAAATTTCAATTTTTGTTTTTCATTTTTGGGAATAAATATAAAAGGAATAGCAGTCAGAATCGGCTTGATCTAGGCTACTATATTTATTAATTTCATGCACAATTGAACTTGCCATGTATTCACAATCAATTTCAATGTTTGCTGTGCTTTTATCCAATCAGTTTTGTTGTATTGTTATTGTTATTGTTATATTAGGTATAGTTATTGTGGAAGTGTGCTGAAATAAAACAATATTTTAAAACACTCGGTTTTGATGGATATATCATATAGTTATCATGTTTTGCTGGCCCGTTTTGCTTTTTTATATTTTTATAGAAGTTTCCCTGTTCAAAAAAAAAGTTATCATGTTTTGCGTTTGTATAATTGTGATGTTTTAAGTTTATTTGGAAAAAAATGTAATATTAACACGGTAAAAGTATGTGAATTTATTTATATACAAATTACCTAAAAGCTGAATTATATTATTATTTGTAAATTATACCTCTGGTTAGTTATTGTGTAATGTCATGTATGATGCCTTATTGGTGTATTGTATAGGCATTAGATCACAGCATGTTACAGTCATATTGCATCAAACCATATCATAGTATACTAGAGGGATTGGTGTATTGTATAGACATTAGATAACATCATGTTACAATCATATTACATAACACCATCTTATAATATACTGGAGGGAACCTTTCACGATGCGGCGAAGTGGTCAATATCACTACAACACATTTTAAATAATGTTTTAAAAATGAAAAAAAAAAAGATGAAGATGTCGGTTATTAGAAGGTGAAACAGCCGTTACATTGAAGAGAAAAAGGTGATCGGTCTTTAGGTTAGAATGATGGATAATTAAAATTTTCAAACTTTCATTCTATAACCAATATATCGTATCGTCTTAATATATCGCGTCTTAGTATACGTGTATTAAATTTCAAGCTTTCACTTTATAACTCAATATATCGTATCGTCCTAATATCTCGCATCTTAAAATCGTCTTCATATCGCGTCTTAATATCACACTAAATTGCCGTTTTATTCCAAAGATTTTTATAATAATAATAATAGTAGCCGGAAAAACCTTCCTCTCCTAAAATAGTGAAGATTAAAGTCCCGTTATAGATTTTTTAAAATTTTTTTTTTGCAAGGTTATTGATTTAATTATTTAAAATATGTAACAAAGAAAATGAAGGTTACAAAATTGTCATCTAAAATTAATTTATATTTTGACATAATAATTACAAAGATAATTAACTAGAATAATAAGTATATGTTAGTTGAGAGCTTTACTTTTAAGTTTTAACTTCAAAGACTTTGTCATTGAACTCTACCCCTCACAAACAACGAACTTTGCCTTGCACATCGTACGCATTCGATGATGTAAAACAAGATATGATCAGTGGCGAAGTATAGAAGGGGCAGGGAGGGGCGCCCGACCCCCCGAACTTTTCGCTCAGTAGTGTTATATATGTAGTTTTTCTAGAGAAATTTTTGGGTATATACGTTTTCGACCCCCCGGTTCTATAGAATTTTTTTGGTATATACGTTTTCGACCCCCGGTCATTCGGGTCAAGCTTCGCCACTGGATATGATGCACTTGCGCTCTTTTGTCTTTACAGGGTTGGAGCGACCAACCAAAAGCAAGGAGTGTCAACCCCAATAGATATACATCTGCGGTGTTGACAGACTAGTGGTTATAGCTCCAAATTACACAAGGACTTCCCGAGCTCACAACCCATGATAAACTTTATGCACACATAATTGATACGATAAATTTCAAACCCAAACTACCATACTACGTAACCAAGCATGCAACTCCACCGAGTATACAACGTTGAAACGAAAACGAGGTCGTGAAACTCACCTAGTAATCTGTGCAAGCTAGCTAGCAAATAATAGTCGGACAAAACGAAACCCGATTTACAAGTGTCCCAAACCATATAACATACTAATGTCTAAAGACATGTCTACCCAGCAAGTTCACCCAACTTGTTTAGACCGAATGAGATCTTAACCATTTAAACAAAGCGTTTGATTAGACGACCCGTTGGCGATTATTTATCCAAGTTTTCCATTATATATATTATCACACACAATATATATAATAACATATAATTTCACAAACACGGGGACCCATCCCGAAACCTTGTTTAAAAACCCGTATCGACACATGTCTTAACCATTTAATAAAGGCAAATTGGATTTAAATAATCCCAACTTTCTCAATTTGGCCGATAATAATCCTAACTTAGTTATTTGCCGATAATAATCCGAACTGGTCCACTTTTGGCCGATAATAATCTGCGTTAAATATAGCTTAACGGAGTTAAGCTTTTTCGAATTACAAACTGATGTTTTAGGGCTTTTGATTAGAACGAGGATACGAGTTAATTGATGTAAAATTTACCTCGAAACACTGCCCCAAACGATGAAAACGGTGTTTCAATTCGGGTGTTTAAACTTCCAATTAACAAAAATCAAGCTGTTTGAAGCACCGTTTCGAGGTAAGTTTTACATAAATCGATTTGTATCCTCGTTCTGATCAAAATCCATAAAAATCAATTTGTAATTCGGAAGAAAGCTTAACTCCGTTAAGCTATTTTTAATGGCGGACTATTATCGGCCAAAAGTGGACCAGTTCGGATTATTATCGGCAAATAACTGAGTTGGAATTATTATCGGCCAAATTGAGAAAGTTGGAATTATTTAAATCCAATTTGCCTTTAATAAATATATTTTCAAAACAATATATTTATCCTTTAGAATCCCATTCCACATATAACATAAACCCAACCGTTTGTTAAAACAATCACTACCACACATGTACTTATATATGATTTGGTAAGGCATGTTCACAACACAAGCGGTCTGGTTTTACACTTTTAAACCACATCCGTCTTAGCCGTGAAGATGAACTCCAGGCTTTTTCCCCGTAACATATCGCTTCTCTTCATCTTATATGTTCATGATATTAACACTTTCTTACCATAGCACAATAGTTTTACCAAGCTATGTAACACCCCAAAAATATCAAATTATATAAATATGTGTGTGTGTATATATATATATATATACCCTTATAAAAATGCTAAGTATAATAACTAGGAATAATTAACCTAGTTAGTATTAAGTTGATGATTAGTGAAATAATAGATGGCGGTCCCATTAAAAAAGAAAACCATACACGAGGGACTAAAATGGGGAATTTGGAAACTAGTTTATTAGAAAAAAAATTAAAAATCAAACACACACACATATGTGTGTGTGTGAACGTAGAGAGAGAGAGAGAGAGAGAGAGAGAGAAAGAGAGAGAGAATGGAAGCCCTAATTCTTGATAATTGACCTCAAATCCTTCTAATCCAACTGAAAATTGAAGTGATCTTGGTGCATGTTTGATGATTTAGAGTCTGCTACATCATCTCATCATAAGGTATGCCAAAATTTAGTGTTTGGTGAAGTAGAGAATTCTTGATGAACACTATGATTTACAATTCAAGAATGGATTATGGAATTTATGATGAAATTGGTCGTGCCTACATGATTAGAGACAAGCCTTTGTTGAAAAATAGTAAATAAAAAGCTATGAATTATTTGTTTGAACTAATAGCCATGTATGTATATGTGGGTTTTAGTAACAATATGAATATATGAAACTTTGATGGGTAAATTATGTAAGTGATGAATGATAAATTGAATTCTAAGTGCTAAATTAAGTATATCGACCATATTGATTTGATGAATTGTAAATACATGGTTTGTATGTTCATTAGACTTGTTAGAAGTAGTATAAAATCCATGCCCACAAGGTGTTTGAGAAAATGCTTAAGTGAAAGTTAAGTGTTTATAAAGTATGGAAAAACCATGATGAGAACCTTGTGATTGATTAATGGCAAGTTAATATGTCATAAAATAAGCCACAGATTCCTAATGATAATTGGGTTGTACCATATAGGCAACTCAAGTGAAACTCCGGGAGCTGTTTAAAAGGGAAACTTTAAGGTACGTGGCTATATGCCTCGTTATTTTCTTTATTGTTAATATAGTTGATCCGATTGAATGATTGTAAATATGTTACAAGTGAAATCGGTTTGTTCATAAGTGATGGTATAAACAAGAGCAAACCAAACGGGTCAAAATAAAGTGCAAACCAGGCAATGGGAGCGTAAAATATTGATTTTTAGTGAACCCGGGTATTGGGTGAAGTTAAGGGTAAACGCAAATCGGGTAACGGCAGCGTGGAGCACATAGTGACGAACTTGGGTAAATGGGTTGTAGTTGAAAAATGAATAATTCCATGAAAGGAATGTGAATGATTCAAGTTTATGAACTTGAACATCAAACGGGTCGAATATGTGTTCTCGCAAATCGGGTATTGGGAGCGTGGAACACGAAATCATTAAGCCCGGGTAATGGGTATAACCGTGGGAAAATAATCCCACTAAAAAGTTGTGGTTGATTTGAGCTTAGGCGCTTGATAAGCAAAACGGGTAAAATAAACGTAAACGAAAACCAGGTAACAGGAGCGTAATGTGATATTTGTGCCTCTACGACCATCATACAAATACAAATCCAATGAAATCTTGTGTTTCATTCTCGGGATTTGTACAATTACATGTGACACTTACACATATTAATTCTTTTTCGATTTCGAGCTCTTAATCACTTTCGGGAAAGTTATACACAAACTGTTACATAAACGTAATCAGTTTAACGCAACAAACACTCCAGAACACTGACATAAGCTTAACATATCATAAATAACCTTTAAATAACTTAGAAATAAGTTTTGAAGGGTTTGGTATGGCAAAAACAAGTTTATTCGATCACAGGGACTAATTGCGATAAACTGCAAAAGTCTGCCGATTCGTATAAAAACGTACACCCCGAAACAAAATCATAAGCTAAACATACCTTAAATACCCTTTACATGGCTTAGAAATAAGTTTTGAGGGATTCGGTATGCGAAAATACGCTTATTTGATCATAGGGACTAAAAGCGTTAAAACTGTGAAAGTATGCAAATGCGTGCATATCTTACGTTCTGACCATATCTGGACATCCAAAATTTTTTGTAGTCATTAAAATATTGTTTTTAGTGATGGGAATGCAAAAACTTCATTCGTTTCGCAATTTGGGTCGTTTTCGCGTCCGTTACGACTTCCGTCGTAATTAATCGAAAAACGCAACCGTACAGCCAAATGAACCGACATCCGTGACATTTTTGAGCATAATTCAAGTTAAATATACTTTAACTTCATTATAGAGCTTGAAAATGGGGTTAACGAGTGTTAGAAGTGCCGAAACGCGACAAATCAAGTTCAGGGGCCAAAGCTGCCAAAAGGCAAACTTCAGCCCTAGCAGCAGCCTTACGGACCATATGACTGGGCTGTTTGCGGTCCGTAAAGGGTCTCCAGCATAGCAGAACCTTCCTGTTTAATTCCTAGTTGTTGCACCTTGGTTTCCTTTGATTGTTTTCAATCTTGTGGGCCATTTTAAGTAACTTCCAAGGCTTCTAACCTGGTCCTAACACTTGTAGGGCTAGGATCTGTCCTTGAAGGCCACACAAACACTTGGCAAGATCCTACAATTCCATGAACACTATAAATAGCAAGCTCCTTTCATTCATTCATTACTCAATTCTTTTCTTACTTCACACCAGCTCTAAGTAGAGGCTACCACACTTGTTGGAGGCCTCTTACCTGAGTTTTCTAAGTTATCTTCCAGCCTAGAACACTTGTAAGTGTTCTTTCATGTCTTGTTTATTTATTTCAAGCAAGAAAGTCAAACAATGTTTGACCTTCAGCTTTGACCATGATTTGGTCAAGACAAAGTTCGTTTGAACTTTACAACGTGAGCGTAATCACGATGGTTATAGTCCCTTGCGACTATACCTGCTGATTACCACGTTGACTAGTCGAAGTGACGAGTCAAAGTTTTGGTCAAAATGCACGATTATGTGCATTTTGCGACGAAACTATTTTCGGGTATCAAAACACTTTGTTTTGATACCAAATCAGTTTTCTAACTTAGTTAAACATATTTTAACATGTTTAACTCGTCACTTCTAGTTTAGTGCTTGTTTAGGGTCGTAAATCAAGCGGTCTAAACAACCGCTTAGACTTTCGAACCCGACCGGTTTGGTCGATCATTAGGATCGGACCAAACACATTATGTGACCATAGTTGTATAGGGAATAACCTTCCGAGGTTATACCATATGGTCACTTCGTTTAATTAGTTGTATGATAGGTAGTTTATATGCCTTAGGAAAATGACCAAAATGCCCTTTTTGCGCATAATTTCATTTTAAGCTTATGTAACCTAAATTTTGACACTTAAACTGATTATGGAACATTATTAAACATGTTAGAGCCGTTACAGGCTTACGTCAGCGAGGGTCATCCCTGCATCAAACAATGATTATAAATAGGTTAAGGATAGGGGAGATATTTTGTATTTAAATTCGAGATACTTCCCCTTTAAATCCTCATTCGAAGATCTCTACAGGTATCTCCTTCCTTCTTCTCTCTAAATTTCTTTCCATTGATTCTCTGTTTCTTCAAGATCCCATGGAAAAGATGAACACCCGATCCTCTCCTGCCAAGGATCCTAAACATGATAGCCCTCCGAAGAGTCAGGACCTCACTAAAAACCCCTCTATGGAGCTTTGTCGCTTCACTGATCCTGAAGTTGATCAGTTACGTCATTGCTTACCAGACGGTACTATCTTCCGGCCCTTTGACTCTTCGATGAAGAGTGACTGTTTATCAGAAGTCTGGATCATCTTTTCTGCAGCCCCATTCCAAATAGGCTTCACATATCCTTTCCCAGCTTTCACACAGAGTTTCTTCACACTAACTGGTCTGTGCTATATTCAAGCCATACCAATGGTGTAGAGAGTTTTGTATACACTTGAACACATCATAGAACACGAGGGAATAGATATAGGTCTGTCTGAGTTGAGCCGTTTATATAATCTAGTCAGCCATGGTTCTCACCGCTTCCTCTTCAAGCATAAGCCACAAAACCCCATCCCTTGCTGAAAGTCACCAAAAATGACGGTAACTGGAGAAACCAGTTCTTCTTCGTGAGGAGAGATTCCATCCCAAACGGGAATCGTCTTCCCAATAAGTGGAATATCCAGGGTAGGATATAGGATCCTTAGGCTAGGACCACAGTAAGACTTTTCTTTTCTATTGAGGATAACTGATCCTTTTTCTTTTTTCTATGCAGCTATTTCCCTATCACATATTCAAGGTTCACCTGTCACTGAAGAGAGAATCACTGCCTTTTGGAAGCTCGATCCTGCTGTCAGAACTTATCTACCAAGAACAAAGGATTCTCAAGAAATTTTCTCTAGTTCCTATACCATGTCAAGTAAGTATACATTTTCATAAATATGTAATTGAAAAGTTAAATAATGAATACTTATCTGTTTGTTTTTATGTGTGTAGGCGCTGCTAAGTCATCAAAGTCTGCCTCCAGATTCAATGTTGGTGATATCCAGGATATCGTATCTCCAAGATCCATAAAAAAGGAGCTGGCTACAAGCCAAAGCATGCCAGAGGTCAAGGGCATGAGCACCAGGGGCAAAGGAACAAAAAGGAAGAAGTTCACTGGTCCCTCTGAAGGTCTTCCTCAAATGGAACGTCAACTCCATGATTATGTTTCTGAGGTAAGGATCTTGTATCTTGAAACTTGCACTTTTTCCAAGGATAAAGGATCCTGAAAGTTGAATATTCCTTTGCAGAAATTTGCTGAGGTCCAAATCTTCCTAGACCAACACGTGGCTGAAGTTGAAGAGAAAACCCTCGACCTCCAAAAAATAGCAGCTGCCAAAGACAAAAAGATCTCCCAACTTGAGAAGGAGAACAATGCGCTGCAGAAGGAACTGCTTCTTGATGAAATCACTGCTAACAAGGAGAGGTTGGAGGTTATCGACAGAGCCAAACACTCTGCTACCATTGTGATGCTGAAGATCAAGCTTCAAATGGCTAAGGAAGCTGCTGATCCTTCCTTTGATAGGTTGGAGTGGGACGTGGAGGCTTGGACAAAGAGGCTGGCAGAGCTTGGAGACGATGAGGAGCCTGAGGAGGTGTTGGCCCTTGAAGCTGGTGGGAGTGGAGTTAAGGATCCTGAGGATACAGCAGCGGCTGGTGGCAGCGCTGAAGGCGGAGGCGAGAAGGTGGATGAAGCAGTCAAGGTGTAGGCTGCACAAATGGGCGATGATGGAAATTTATAGACGTGGCCGGAGCCCATTTTTTATGGTTTAATGGTTTTATTTGATGGTGTTTTGGTTTCGAACAATGATGGTCTGTAATAACTTTAGACAATAGATTTAGGGTTAAGGATCACTGATCCTTTTGAACAATAGGGGGGGGGGGGGTAACAAAGGTGGATGGGTCCTTTTGTTTGTGGAGGATGAAGCCTTTGATGCCCCTCGCCTTTTATTTTCCTGCACTACTTTGAACCTTGTTAATATGGACACCCTTTGCCAACCCAAGTGGACGGGCCACGTTTTGCTGGTAGAAACTTGGGTAGGCAATTTTGACAACCTTTAAAAGGGTCAATTGATAAATAAATAAAACTTTAACTTTTGGCTATCTTTTGTGTTGTTGATTTTATCTTTGAATGTTGTTTCACATACATCTACTTGTCAATTTCCATTCTATAACTTTAGAATTTATAAACTGTTAGAAAAAGTACCAAATGTATGTTAAAATCAATTTATGTTAAAAGATTATAAACTATATGATCAAGGATCATATATCCTGTTGTCAAAGGATAAGGGTAGTAAAAAAGAATAAAACAAAGGCAAACAAGGATCATACCAGAGAATCCAAGTTAGGATTCTACATCCTTAACACTTACAACTGTGCCAACAAAAGATAAGAACAAATAGAAAGTTAGGATCCCGGATCCTTAACTGTTTAACTCTGGAAACCTGTAATAACACATAACTTGGGACTAAGCCAACCATCATAGAAAAGAGCCATTAGTAACTGGGGACAAGCCCAACAATCTGGGGACAAACCCAATAACTGGGGACAAGCCCGATAAGCTGGGGACAAGCCCAAAAATTCTTGTGTAAACTGGAGTATGGCCCAAACTGGCGACTATCCAAACTTTAGTGACATGAAGATGCCAAAACTTAGCTAACGTGAAAACGTTAGAAATCTTAGGAACGGATGTATGGTACGTCTACCATTATACTTAGGATCCTAAATACAGCTAATAATAATGAAATTGTCAGCCCCTAAAGTGGGTACTGGTCCCATTGCCTTAAACTATACTAGGATAATCGTGCTTAACTGGCGAAGGTGTTGAAACCTGATTCGTAGAAGGTAATAGATACCTTAGACTGGGGACAAGCCCAAAAATTGGGAATAAACCCAAAAACTTTGAAGACTTGACCACTCACTTGATCCTTTGTAAAAAATGCACCTAATTATGCAAAACTTAAAACTTAATGAAAAAGGATAAAGGATTCTAATACCCTATCCTTATAATAAAATGAATTAAGGAACTTGTGAAATAATAAGTAAATCATTACCAGAATGAGGATCGTATATCCTCTGAGGATCCTTACCATGAACTAAGTATCAAGGTGTTTAAGGATCATGGATCCTTCTTACATGAAGTACTTTTTCAGATGGACATCATTCCAAGCCCTTGGTAAGAGATCACCATCCATTGTTAACAAACGATATGCCCCCTTTCTAGCCTCAGCTTCAATTAGATAGGGGCCTTCCCACTTTGGTGCTAGCTTGACATCAACGGGATTCGTGATATTTTGAAATGCCTTCCTCAACACCATCTCACCAACTTGAAACTTCCTGATCCTAACATTCTTGTTATAGGCTCCAGCCATTCTTTGTTGATAGCTAGCCAACCTTATCCTTGCTAAATCCCTGAGTTCTTCTATGGTATCCAGGTCTTGAACCAAGTTTTCAGCATGTCTTTCAGGATCACGGATGCTTGTTCTTGCAGTAGGAACTACCATCTCTGTAGGGATCACAGATTCAGCTCCAAAACCACAGAAAATGGAGTTTGACCAGTAGCATTCTTGGGAGTTGTTCTATCAGCCCATAATACATATGGTAGCTCTTCTGCCCATTTCCCTTTCTTGGAACCGATCTTCTTTTTCAAGTTGTTGATGATGATTTTGTTGGATGATTCTGCTTGACCATTAGCTTGTGGGTGGACTGGTGTTGATGTTATCATCCTAATCCCCCAGCTGTCACAAAAGTTAGTAGTTTGGCTCCCAATGAATTGGGATCCATTATCATAAACAATTTCAGAAGGTATGCCAAATCTAGTAATGATGTTTCTTTTGATAAAGGATATAACTTCTTTCTCCCTAACTTATGCAAAGGCTTCAGCTTCTATCCACTTGGAGAAGTAATAAGTCTTGGCCAACATAAATACTTTTCTTCTTGGTGCCTTAGGAAGTTTGCCAACTATGTCCATCCCCTATCTCATGAATGACCAAGAAGAGGATATAGGATGCAACAGCTCCGCTGGTTGATGAAGGATATTACTATGTCTCTGACAAGCATCACACTTCTTTGCATATTCCACAGCATCCTTCTTCATTGTGGGCCAATAATATTCTGTTCTAAGGATCCTTGAGAATAGTGCTCTACCCCCAGTATGATTCCCACAATCTCCTTCATGAAAATCCTTTAAAACTTCTTGAATTTTTGAATCCTCGATGCATCTTAAATATGGACCTGCAAGAGATCGTTTATATAAGATGTTATTTAATAATGTAAATTGAGATACCTTAATTTTGAAAGCTCTAGAATTTTCTCCAGTAGGAATCTCTCCATGTTGTATATATCTCAGAATCGGAAGGATCCAGGATCCTGAATTTGATTGTGCACCATCACTACGTATAATTGCAGAATCCTCCACTATTTCCATGGCTATGTGATCCTCAATAGCAGGAGTTAAGATATGGATGATGGGTATCTTAATATCCTCTGGAATATTCAAAGATGATCCAAGGTTAGCTAAGGCATCAGCTTCTGTATTTTCTTCCCTGGATACCAGTGATAAACTAAAAGAAGCAAAAGAGTCTGCCAATTTCTTGACTATCTCTAGATATTTGATTAGCCTTTCACCTTTAGCAGCATAAGAACCATTATAGTGGTTAGTAATTAACAAATAATCTACATGTACCTCAAGATACCTGATCCTCATATGCTTGGCTAATTGCAAACCTGCTATTAAGGCCTCATACTCAGCCTCATTATTAGTGGTTTGAAACTCACAAGCAATTGATTGGGGTATAATGTCTCCCTGTGGCGATTTTAGTAGTATGCCTAGTCCAGTTCCCTTGACATCTGAAGCTCCATCTGTGAAGAGTATCCAAGGATCCTTAGTCTCTTCAAGTTGTTGAACTTCCAATTCAGCTTCCCTTTGTAGATCACTACTAAAATCAGCCACAAAGTCAGCTAAGGCTTGGGATTTGATGGCAGTTCT
The DNA here is from genome assembly GCA_030545235.1 of Helianthus tuberosus. Taxonomy (NCBI): domain Eukaryota; kingdom Viridiplantae; phylum Streptophyta; class Magnoliopsida; order Asterales; family Asteraceae; genus Helianthus; species Helianthus tuberosus. The sequence goes on along the minus strand of CM060407.1, from coordinate 191,400,704 downwards.
TGGTTCATATTTAATATCATATGCACTAAGCTTGACTGCCCATTTTGCCATCCTTCCTAACATTTCAGGTTTGCTGAGTACATTCTTGATAGGAAAGTTAGTCTTAACAATAATAGGATGAGTTTCAAAATAATGTCGTAATTTAGTAGATGCCATGATTAAAGCAAGAATAAGTTTCTCTAAATGAGAATACCTGGACTCAGCATCAAGTAGACTTTTACTTACATAGTATACCGGATGTTGAGAACCTTCATGATCCTTAACAAGGACCGCACTTACTGCCTTAGTAGAAACAACTAGGTATAAGGATAATGTTTCCCCATTTTCTGGTTTCATTAGAGTTGGAGCTGAGGATAAATAATCCTTGAGGGCCTTGAGGGCATTCTCATGCTTTTCAGTCCATTCAAACTTTTTATTCTTTCTCAGGATATCATAGAACTCTTTGCATTTCTCTGATGACTTTGAGATGAATATGTTCAAGGCTGCGATTCTTCCTGTCAATCTTTGCACATCCTTAGCATTGGCAGGAGACTTAATGTTCACAATGGCCTTGATTTGTTCTAGACTTGCCTCTATTCCCCTTTTTGTCACCATGTAACCTAAGAATTTACTAGCTTTTACTCTGAAGTGGCATTTGGAAGGATTCAATTTAATGTTGTATCTATCAAGGATATCAAATGCTTCTTCCAAATCCTTAAGGTGATCCTCAGCTCTTTTGGACTTAACCACCATGTCATCTATATAGACTTCCATTGTGTGTCCAATCTGTTCTTTAAACATCATATTTACTAGCCTTTGGTATGTAGCACCTGCATTTCTTAGTCCAAAGGGCATAGCAATATAACAATAGATACCAGTAGGGGTCATAAAAGCTGTATCCTCTTGATTAGATGGTTCCATATGAATTTGTTGGAATCCAGATGAAGCATCCATAAAAGTTAACAACTCATGACCCGCTGTAGCATCCACCATAGAGTCAATGTGGGGTAAAGGGAAAGGATCCTTGGGACATGCTTTGTTTAAGTCAGTAAAGTCAACGCATACCCTCTACTTTCCATTCTTTTTCTGAACAACAACCACATTTGCTAACCATATTGGATACTTTACCTCTCTGATCATACCTGCCTTGAGCAATTTGTCTACCTCTTCTTAGATAATGGCATTTCTTTCAGGTGCAAACTTCCTCCTATTCTGATGGATTGGCTTGAAGGACCTGTCAATACCAAGTTTGTGAGTAATAACATCCTTAGAAATACCTGTCATGTCTTCATGTTTCCAAGCAAAGGTAGTCTTTCTTCTTTTCAAGAAGGATATTAAATCCTATTCAATACTGTCAAGGATATCGGATCCTATAAAAATCTTGGATTCAGGATCCTCTGAGTTCAGCAAAATATCCTTGACATCTTGCTCTCTTGCCTCCAGGACATCTCTTGGAGGGTACTTTAATTACTATGCCTCCCTAGGCTTTGAGGCTGGCTTCATTGATGATGTGTAGCAATTGTTGGCTTCTTGTTGATCACTTTCAATCTTTACCACACCCCATGGAGTAGGGAGCTTCACACATTGATGATAGGTTGAGGGGACTGCCTTCATATCATGTATCCATGGCCTGCCAAGGATAACATTACAGCAAGATAAGCAATCAATGACACAAATTTTTTGAACATAATTTACTCCCTCTATATAAATAGGAAGTTTGATGTCCCCCAATGTATTATTGGTCTCTCCACTGAATCCCACAAGAACAGATGATCTTGGGACAATATCAGATTCAGGAATGTTCATTCTTTTGAGGACATCTAACTGGATGATGTTCACTGAGCTTCCCCCATCAATGAGAATCCTGCGAACAAAATGGTTAGAAATGAATAATGTAATAACAAGACCATCGTGATGAGGATCCTGAATATCTACACGGTTATCCTCATCAAAGGATATGACTTTTTCCTATGTAAGGATGGAAGTTCGAATAGGTCTATCCCCATTCTCCATCTTCGTCTCCTTTGCATGCCTCTTAGCTGCCGAGAATGAAGTGCCACAGATGTCAGATCCACCAGAGATGAAATGGATAATTTGAGCATCGGCTGGTGGAGGAGGAGCCTTTTTCAGGAACTTTCTCAAGATCCTGGATCCTTGATTTCTTCCTTCCGAATAACTCCTTCAAATATCCTTTGCTCAATAGGTAACCAATCTCTTTCCTTAGTGCTATGCATTCATCTGTGAGATGACCAAAGTCTTCATGATAAGCACACCACTTCGATTTATCCTTGATAGCAGCTGGCTTGTCACTCTTCCTCGACCATCTGGCTTTATCACCTAAATTCTGCATAGCGAGGATTAGTTCACTATTATCAACAACAAAACAATATTCAGAGATAGGAGGATAATCCTCATCATCTTCCTTTTGTTCCACAGCATGCACATTCTGATTGTCAGACTTATTATATGACTTGGATTTGTTATTCCTGAAATAGGATCCTTGTTTGTCTTGCTTCGAGGATCCTGATAGCCTTTCCTAGATCCTTTTGTTATCCTCTAAATGGATGAACCTAAGGGCCCTGTTCCTTACCTAATCTAGGTTCCTGCAAGGTGTCATAACAAGATCATCATAGAATTGTGAATCCTTAAGTAAACCCATTTTAAAAGCTTCAACAGCTGTAGCAATATCTAAGTTAGGAATTTCTAAGGATTCTCTATTGAATTTAGTTATGTAATCCCTTAATGATTCATTATGACCTTGGGTTACCCTATATAAATCACTAGTTAACCATTCAAACCTCCTACTACATGAAAATAGACTATTGAACAAGTTAACCAGATAGAAAATGAAGTAATTGAATAAGGAGGAAGACTTAGCAGCCATTTCAGAGCTGATCCTGTTAATGTGGATCCGAAACCCTTGCAAAGACATGCTTTCTTTAACCTTTCTTGAATGGGGTTGATTTCCATTCTCTCCCGGTATTGTGCTACATGCTCTTCTGGATCGGTTGTACCATCATAGAGCTTCATATTTGGTGTTTGAAATCTCTTCGGTATCTCCGCATTACATATTTGGTGTTTGAAATCTCTTGGGTTTTTGCAACTCCCTTGCTATAGCCTAGTTGATCCCTGGTTCCTGTACAAAACCATGGTTAGTATTGTAAGTGTTAGGGGAGGATTTTCCAATGATCAGTGATCCTCAATTACTGTTGGGTTTAGTGATCCTCACTTCTGTTTGAATTAGTGATCCTCAGAAGTATTGCAGGATCATGGATCATCGTAAGGATCCTTATACTAACGATTGTCTGCTTTGAATATGATGTTGTTTTGCAGGAGTACGAGCTTGGACTTGGTCTTGGCGATATTCCTGGAGCATATTCCATATTTATTCCGCACGTGCATGGCTGAAATGGACGTTATGGAGGTCGTGGAGGACTTGCACCAAATGCGGAATGTTTGTTAGCTTAGATATTTTCCATTTTTAAAAGGGATAGCGAGCTAAATAGAAAACACTTGGCTATTTTTTAGCTTAACACACACACTCGCAACTGCTCTCACCAGCTCTTGACAATTCACTTGGCGATTACACACTTTTTTGCACATTACACTATAGTGATCCTTGTAACTAGCTCGCTATCATCCGAAGTTGTAATACATTTCTTGTTTAATCTGAGTTGGTGATCGGTAGTTTCCATCACCCGAGGTTTTTTATGCCGGAGATCATTCATTGATCAAGGGCTTTTTCCTCGTATAAATCTTTGTGTCACTTGTTCATTACATTTCAGAGTGATCCTTAGTATTGTTCATTGATTCAAGCATCACACCTCACAACAGAAAGTTTGGTTGCATTATCATTGCTTGATTTTTGACCAAAACAGTTTGGCGCCCACCGTGGGGCAATTGGTGCTTCATTCCTAAGAAGATTCATACTTTTGTGGTCATTTCGGTTCATTACAACCAAGCAGTGGCTTCCTCAACAAAGAATACATCAAGTTCTATGCCGGCAATTAGTTCTTCACAAGGCGTTCCACCTTTGCCTCCACCACCTTCTGGATCCCAGAAGAATGCTGAGAATGCCGCGAAGAGACAAACCCCCATTTTCACAAAACCACCAACTTCTTCTGTTTCCTCTAATCCTACCACTAATGACCTTTTTACTCTGATTTTACAGATGAGAGATCGCATGCAAGAGCAGGACAAAACCAATGAAAGGATTCTTCAGGAGATTGGTGATATTAAGAAACAGAAGAGATCAGTGGAGGATCACTCTCCTCTGATACCAAGGTCATTGGATTTCGATACTCCAGTTGTAACTACCTTACAATCGGCAGTTCCTGGCATCCAGTATCAAAGTGGTCCATCAGAAAGGTGTTATGAAACAACAACTGTGAGTCAGGCATTTGGCTCTCACTTCCAGCCTCAAGGATCCTCTTCTCAGCATCAGGGATTCTACTTCAGCTCAGGGGGATATTAGGGAATGTACCCGGTACAAGGATCCTCCATGGGTCCAGGATCCTCCCAGCTCCAAGGATCCTCCATGGGTCCAGGATCCTCTCAACTCCAAGGATCCTCCATGGGTCCAGGATCCTCTCAGCTCCAAGGATCCTCCATGGGTCCAGGATCCTCCCAGCTCCAAGGATCCTCTCAGCTCCAAGGATCCTCCATGGGTCCAGGATCATCCACAGGTCCAGGATCCTTTCAGGTTCAAGGATCATCTCAGCTTCAAGGATCCAACATTTTTCAGGATCAGGGATTCTTAAGAAGTATGCAACCCCTGAGCACCGATGTTCATCAAGGAGACTTCATACCAATGCAGACCATTGCTTCATCTGGTCCTTCGATCATACCAGAATCCCGTCAATATGGATTCACATCCGCAATTCCAAACATGAATCCTCCGGGAGGTAACACTTTTAATAATTCATATAACACTAACCATGGCTCAATGTAGGATACAAGTATCAATCAAGCTATGGCTAGGGAATTACAGAAACTTAAGGATATGATATCGAGTGTACCAGGAGTGGTTAAACCCATTCCTGAAATTGCAGATGGTAGCCATAGGATATCTCGTTTTGCACCACCCTTATGTGATGTTGAGATACCCAAAAGATTCCAGATACCATCTATGAAGCTGTATGATGGTTCAACAGATCCAGAAGAGCATGTAGCTCAGTATAGGGAGAGGATGGAGATCAATCCGATTCCTAAGAGGTTAAAGGAAGCATGTCTATGCAAGGGATTTGGATCCACACTCACAGGATCTGCTCTTAAATGGCTGCTAAGCCTTCCCCCTTACTCTATTACTTCATTTGCTAATCTAGTTAATTTGTTTAATAGTCATTTCTCTTGTAGTAGAAAATTTGAACGATTAACTAGTGATCTATATAGGGTAACACAAGGTCAAAATGAATCACTTAGAGATTATATCACTAAATTTAGTAAAGAATCCTTAGATATTCCTAATTTGGATATTGCTACGGCTGTAGAAGCCTTTAAAATGGGATTGCTTAGGGATTCATTATTCTATGATGATCTTGTTATGACACCTTGCAGGAACCTTGATGAAGTAAGAACCAGGGCCCTTAGGTTCATCTGCCTAGAGGATGACAAAAGGATCCAGGATAGATTGACAGGATCCTCAAAACAGGAGAAACAGGGATCCTACTTCAGGAACAACAAATCCAAGTCCTACAACAAGTCTGATAACCAGAACGTGCATGCGGTGGAACAAGAAGAGGATGATGAGGATTATCCTCCTATTTCTGAATACTGTTTTTCTGTTGATAACAATGAACTAATCCTTGCAATGCAGAATCTAGGTGAGAAAGCTAGGTGGCCGAGAAAAAGTGATAAACCAGCTGCTATAAAAGATAAGTCCAAGTGGTGCGCATATCACGAGGATTTCGGGCGTCTCACTGAAGAGTGCATTGCACTTAGAAAGGAAATTGGTTACTTGTTGAGCAAGGGGCATTTGAAGGAACTTTTGGGAGGGAAGAAGTGAAGGATCCAGGATCCTGAAAGGATCCCGGAAAGGGCTCCTGCTCCTCTAGCAGATGCACAAGTTATAAACTTCATATCCGATGGATCAGACATTTGTGGTACTTCCTTTTCAGCAGCAAAAAGACATGCTAAGGAAACCAAGATGGATAATGGAGACAGACCTGTCCGGACCCCCGTTGTTACCCAGGATAAAGTCATAACCTTTGATGAGGATGATCGTGTTGATGTCTAGGATCCTCATCATGATGGTCTTGTAATTACATTGTTTATTTCTAACCACTTTGTTCGCAGGATCCTAATCGATGGAGGAAGCTCTGTGAACATCATTCAGCTTGATGTCCTCAAGAAAATGAATATCCCGGAGTCTGATATTGTCCCAAGATCCTCAGTCCTTGTGGGATTTAGTGGGGAAACCGAAAACACATTGGGGGACATCAAACTCCCTATTTATATTGAAGGACTCCATTCTTATCAGAAATTTTGTGTTATAGATTGCTTATCTTGTTGTAATGTTATCCTTGGCAGGCCATGGATACATGATATGAAGGCAATCCCATCCACCTATCATCAGTGTGTAAAGCTTCCAAGTCCATGGGGAGTGGTGAAAATTGAGAGTGATCAACAAGAGGCTAAGAATTGTTATACATCATCAATGGAGCCAGCCTTAAGACCAAGGGAGCAATAGCAACTAAAGTATCCTTCAAGAGATATCTTGGAGGCAAGAGAACAGGATTTGAAAGAAATCCTCATGGATCCTGATGATCCTGAATCCAAGATCTTCATAGGATCAGGGATCCTTAGCGACGTTGAACAGGAGCTAGTATCCTTCCTTAAAAGAAGGAAAACTACCTTTGCCTGGAAACATGAGGATATGACAGGTATATCTAAAGATATAATTACTCATAAACTTGGCATTGACAGGTTATTCAAGCCAATTCATCAAAAGAGGAGGAAGTTTGCACCCGAGAGGAATGCCATTATCCAGGAAGAGGTAGATAAACTACTTCGGGCAGGTATGATAAGAGAGGTTAAGTATCCAAGATGGTTAGCCAATGTGGTTGTTGTTTAAAAGAAAAATGGAAAGTGGAGGGTATGTGTCGATTTTACTGATTTAAACAAGGCATGTCCCAAGGATCCTTTCCCATTACCCCACATTGACTCCATGGTGGATGCTACCGCGGGTCATGAGTTGTTGACTTTTATGGATGCTTCATCTGGATTTCAACAAATTCAGATGGAACCATCTGATCAAGAGGATACAACCTTTATGACCCCAACTAGAATATATTGTTATATTGCTATGCCATTTGGACTAAGGAATGCAGGTGCTACTTATCAAAGGCTAGTCAATATGATGTTCAAGGAACAAATTGGACACACTATGGAAGTCTATATTGATGACATGGTGGTTAAGTCCAAGAAAGCTGAGGATCACCTTAAAGACTTGGAGGAAGCATTCAATATCCTTGATAAATTTAATATGAAACTAAATCCTTCCAAGTGTCATTTTGGTGTTAAGGCAGGTAAATTCTTAGGCTATATGGTGACAAAAAGGGGCATTGAAGCAAGTCCAGAGCAAATCAAAGCTATTGTGAATATCAAATCTCCTGCCAATGCTAAGGATGTGCAAAGATTGATGGGCAGGATCGCAGCCTTGAACAGATTCATATCCAAATCCTCAGAAAAGTGCAAGGAATTCTATGACATCATGAGGAAGAACAAGAAATTTGAATGGACTGAGAAGCATGAAAGTGCCCTCAAAGCTCTTAAGGATTACCTATCCTCAGCCCCGGCCCTGATGAAACCAGAAAAAGGGGATATATTATCCTTATACTTAGCAGTATCCTCAAAAGCAGTAAGTGCAGTCCTTGTTAAGGATCACCAAGGTACACAACATCCTGTTTATTATGTAAGTAAGAGTTTACTTGATGCTGAATCTAGGTATTCACAATTAGAGAAACTTATCCTTGCATTAATAATGGCATCTACTAAATTAAGACATTATTTTGAGACTCATGCCATTATTGTTAAGACTAATTTTCCAATTAAGAATGTTCTCAGGAAACCTGAAATGTCAGGAAGGATGGCTAAGTGGGCAGTGAAGCTTAGTGCATATGATATAAGATATGAACCAAGGACTGCCATCAAATCCCAAGCCTTAGCTGACTTTATGGCAGATTTTAGTAGTGATTTGCAAAAGGAGGCTGAGTTAGAAGTCCAACAGCTGGAAGAAACTAAGGATCCTTGGATACTATTCACTTATGGAGCCTCCAATGTAAAAGGAACATGGCTGGGAATACTACTAAAATCGCCACAGGGGGACATAATACCCCACTCCATAGCTTGTGAATTTCAAACTACCAACAATGAGGCTGAGTATGAAGCCTTGATAGCTGGTTTGCAAATTGCTAAGCATATGAGGATCAGGTATCTTGAGGTACATGTAGATTCATTATTAATCACTAATCACTTTAATGGATCCTATGCTGTTAAAGGTGAAAATCTAATCAAATATTTAGAGATAGTCAAAGAATTGGCACTCTCTTTTGTTTCCTTTAGTTTGACATAGGTACCAAGGGAAGAGAATGCAGAGGCTGATGCATTAGCCAATCTAGGATCATCCTTGAAGATCCCGGAGGATATAAGGATCCCCATTATCCATATCCTGACCCCTGCTATCGAGGATCATGTAGCTATGGAGATCGGAGAAGATTCTGCAATCATCCCTAGTGATGATACTCAATCTCATTCAGGATCATGGATCCTCCCAATCATGAGATACATACAATATGGAGAGATTCCTACAGGAGAAAACCCTAGGGCTTTAAAAATTAAGGTATCTCAATTTACAATATTGAATAATATGTTGTATAAACGATCTCTTGCAGGACCATATCTAAGATGCATTGAGGATCTTGAAATCCAAGAAGTCCTAAAAGATTTCCATGAAGGAGATTGTGGAAACCACACTGGGGGCAGGGCATTATTCTCAAGGATCCCGAGGACAGGATACTATTGGCCCACTATGAAGAAGGATGCTGTGGAGTATGCCAAGAAGTGTGATCCTTGTCAGAGACACAGTAATATCCTCACCAACCTGCAGAAATTTTGCATCCTATATCCTCTTCTTAGCCATTTATGGGATGGGGAATGGATATAGTGGGTAAGCTTCCTAAGGCACCTGGTGGAAAAGTATTCATGCTTGCTATGACTCATTACTTCTCCAAGTGGATAGAGGCTGAAGCCTTTGCTCAAGTCAGAGAAAAGGAAGTTATATCATTTATTAAAAGAAACATTATTACTAGATTTGGTATTCCTTCTGAAATTGTTTGTGATAATGGATCCCAATTTATTGGGAATAGAACTACTAACTTTTGTGACAGCTGGGGGATTAAGATGATAACATCAACACCAGTCCACCCACAAGCTAATGGTCAGGCAGAATCATCCAACAAGATCATCATCAACAATTTGAAGAAGAAGCTTGGATCCAAGAAAGGAAAATGGGCAGAAGAACTACCTTATGTGCTTTGGGCCGATAGGACAACTCCCAAGAATGCTACTGGCCAAACTCCATTTTCTTTGGTATTTGGGGCAGAATCAGTGATCCCTACAGAGATGGTGGTTCCAACTGCAAGAACAAGCATTCGTGATCCTGAAGAAAATGCTGAAAACTTGGTTCAAGACTTGGATACTATAGAAGAAATCAGGGATTTGGCAAGGATAAGGATGGCTAGTTATCAACAAAGGATGGCTGGAGCCTACAACAAAAATGTCAGGATCAGGAAATTCCAAGTTGGTGATATGGTATTAAGGAAAGCATTTCAGAATACCACCAATCCTGCTGATGGAAAGTTGGCACCAAAATGGGAAGGCCCTTATTTGATTGAAGCTGAAGCAGGAAAGGGGGCATATCGATTGCTAACAATGGAAGGTGATTTGCTACCAAGAGCTTGGAATGCTGTCCATTTGAAGAAATATTTCATGTGACAAGGATCCATGATCCTTACATGACAAGTATCCTTGAAGGATCCTTACAGAACAGATGATCCTCATTTTGGTAACATTCTAATCTCAAACTATTTCATTCTTTTATTCTCTTATATAAGGATAAGGATCCTGCATCCTTTATCCTCCTTTCACTTGATTCTGAGTTTTGAAGGTTCAGGTATCCTTAACTAAGGATTGAGTATCCACAGAAGTATCCAGATATTTGGGCTTGACCCCAGTTATTTGGGCTTGATCCCAGTTTGGGCCTGTCCCCAGTTTCACCAGTAGCGCACGATGATCCTGGTATAGTTCATGGCAATGGGACCAGTACTCGCTTTAGGGGCTGACAATTTCATTGTACTAGCTATATTCAGGATCCTACGTATAATGGTAGACGTACCATACATCCGTTCCTAAGGTTTCTAACGTTTTCACGTTAGCTAAGGTTTTGACATTTTCATGTCACTAAGTTTGGATAGTCGCCAGTGAGGGCCATACTCCAGTTTACACACGATCCTTTGGGCTTGTCCCCAATTATCCTTTGGGCTTGTCCCCAGTTATCCTTTGGGCTTGTCCCTAGTTATCCTTTGGGCTCGTCCCCAGTATATTGGGCTTGTCCCCAGAATTGTTGGGCTTGTCCCCAGTTACTAACTCTTATCTTATATTGGCTTAGTCCCAAGTTGTATCCTATTTCAGGTTTTTGGAGATAAATGACCAAGGATCCTTGATCCTTACCTTATACTAAGGTTTGTCTTTTGGTTATCCTGATTATAAGTGTTAAAGGTTAGGATCCTAACTTGGATTCTCAGGTATGATCCTTAACTATTTTGATTTTATTCATTATTCATTTAAGTAACCCTTATCCTTTGACAACTGAACTTATGATCCTTAAAATATACTACTTTTCGGAACTTGTCGACTATAGGATATGTGATCCTTGATCATATCCTAAACTTTTTGAGGATATTTATTAAATTTTTTCTTTACTTGATAAGTTTAGACAAAATGAATATCACAACAATTGAAAAGTAAAGTACTAACAAGGATAGCAACACGGGAGATAGCCAAAAAGTTAGAGTTATTTTATTCACAAAACGTTAAACCCTTTAAGGTTGTCAAAATTGCCAACCCACGTTTCTACCAGCAAAACGTGGCCCGTCCACATGGGTTGGCAAAGGGTGTCCATTGTTTACGGGTCTTTGTAGTGCAGGAAATAAAAGACGGAAGGATAACGAGTGGCTTCATCCTCCAAACAGAGGATCCATCCACCACCCATTATCCTGCCTATTGTTCAAGGATCCATGATCCTTCACCCTAGTAACTATTGTTCAAGATACAACCCATCATTGTTCAACAAAAAACATCATAACCAAACAACCAAACTTAAAAAATGGGCTCCGGCTATGTCTAGAAGTGTCCATCATCGCCCATTCATGCAGCTTACACCTTCGCTGCATCACCTTCACCAGCTCCACCTGCTTCTCCACCCTGATCCTTGCCACTGCCACCAGCCTCGATTGCCAGAACCTCATCAGCCTCTTCTTCATCCTCCAACTCAGCCAGCCTAGCCTTCCAGCCCTCCATGTCCCAGTTGCTCCTGTCAAAATTAGGATCCTGAGCTTCTTGGGCCATCTGCAACTTGGTCTTGTACATGGCAATGGCAGCGGAGACTTTAGCATCCTCCATGATCTCGTGCTTCTCATAGTCAGCATTGATCTGAGCTGCAACCGCCTGAGTTTTGGCATCATTGAGGTCCTTTTCGAGGGAGGCAATCTTGTGATCCTTGAGCACCGCCACTTTTTGGAGGTCAGGGTATTTCTCCTCAATCTCTTCGACGTTCCCAACATAGTCCTCGATTTCAGCAAATTTCTGCAAAGAAGACAATGCAAAGCTCAGGATCACGTGATCCTCAAGTGGGCATGATAATTAAGCTAAGTCAGTGATCCTTACCTCAGCAAAGTACTCAAGGAACTGATGACGGATCAGAGGCAGGCCTTCTAGGTTGTCAGCCTCAGAGGTCTTCCTTTTCTTTCCACCTCTTCCCTTTGAAGTGGTTGTCTTGGGGACTATGACGGAGGGGCTAGCAGCAGACTTTTTCTTTCCAGATCGGACGGTGTCGAGATCAGTGACACTGAATTTGGAGGCAGATCTTGAAGATTTTCCAGCACCTACACACCCAAAACAGATAAGTATCCTTATCCCATTTCTATTTAACTATTCATTTAAATATTTAATTATGCAAAAAACAGGATACTTACTCGACATAGTGACAGAACCTGAGGATACTTCTTGAGAATCCTGGGTGTTTGTTTTAAATGATCTTCTTGCAGGATCAAGTCTCCGGAAAGCGGCAAGCCTTTCCTTTGTTGCAGGTGTTGTGATGAGGTGTGCGACAGTAATAGTTGCGAAATAGAAACAGAAGGATGTTAGTGATCCTCAGCAAAGACAAGGTTATACCGTGATCCTTTTCAGGATCCTCTATCTTACCATGGGTGGTCCATTTTCTAGGCAAATCCTTTCCATCAGGGAGAGAATCCCTTCTGACAAAGAAGAATCGCCGCTTCCAGTTGGTGTCATTCTTAGTGGCTTTGAAGATGGGGCGTTCTTCACTAGGTTTATGTTTGAGTAGATATCGGTGGGATCCATGGCTAACGAGGTCATACATCTCTGCAAACTCCGACATTCCCAGATCAATTCCTTCATGTTCAATGATCCTTTCAAGGGTATATAAGACCCTCCAGATCATTGGCATTGCTTGAATGTAGGAGATTCCGGTGAGAGAGAAGAAGGATTGGGTGAAATCTGGAAAAGGATACGAGTACCCTATTGTAAATGGTGTGACCGGAAAGGCTACCCAGGTTTCAGAAATATAATCACTTAGAACGGTGGGATCAAATGGTTTGAAATCGGTGTTTGCCAGAAAACAATGGCGGATTCTGTCTATCTGTGGATCAGTGAAGCAACATCGTTCTTTTGCAGAATCTTTTATGATCCCTTGGCTTTTCAAGGCGCTGTCCTTCTTGTGATCCTTAGCCGGTGAGGATCTTAGCATCATCTCGATTATGACGGTGGTTGTTAGGGGTGGATTTCTAAATAATCAGTGATCCTTATTTACTGTTGGGTTTAGTGATCCTCAATTCTGTCTGTAGTAGTGATCCTCAGAAGTGTTGCAGGATCAGGATCATGGATCACTATATGGATTCCAGTACTAACGATTGTCTACTTTGAATTCGTAATTATTTTGCAGGAGTATCAACTTGGACTTGGTCTTGGCGATATTCCTGGAGAATATTCTAAGTCTATTCCGCACGTGCTTGGCCAGAAATGGACGTTGTGGAGGACTTGCACCATTTGCGGAATGTTAGTTAGGCTAGATATTTTCTAATTTAAAGGGGGTAGCGAGCTAGTTAGACAACACTTGGCTATTTTTGGCTACACACACACTCGTACAACTGCTCTCACCAGCTCTCGGCAAAACACTTAGCATTTTTCATACATTTCTACACGATACACTATAGTGATCCTTGTACTTAGCTCGCTATCATCCGAAGTTGTAATACATTTCTTGTTTAATTTGAGTTGGTGATCGGTAGTTTCCATCACCCGAGGTTTTTTATGCCGGAGATCATTCATTGATCAAGGGCTTTTCCTCGTATAAATCTTCGTGTCACTTGTTCATTACACTTCATAGTGATCCTTATTGTTGTTCATCAATTCAAGCATCATACCTCACAACAGAAAGTTTGGTTACATTGTCATTGCTTGATTTTTGACCAAAACAGTTTGGCGCCCACCGTGGGGCAATTGGTGCTTTGTTCCTAGAAAGATTCGTATTTTCGTGGTCATTTCGGTTCGCTACAACCAAACAGATGGCTTCCTCAGTGAAGAATACTTCAAGTTTGATGCCCTCATTCAGTTCTTCACAAGGCGTTCCTCCTTTGCCTCCACCACCTTCTGGATCCCAGAAGAATGCTGAGAATGCTGCGAAGAAACCAACTCCTATTTTCCAAAAACCGCCTACTTCTTCTGTTTCGACTAATCCTACTACTAATGATCTTTATGCCCTGATTTTGCAGATGAGGAATCATGCACAAGAGCAGGATAAAACCAGCGAAAGGATCCTCCGGGAGATTGATGAAATCAAGAAACAGAAGAAATCAGTGGAGGATCACTCCCCTCTGATGCCAAGGTCGCTGAACTTCGACACTCCGGTCATAACTTCCCAACACTCAGCAGTTCCGGACGTGCAATACTTGGGTGAACTACCAGGAAGGCGCTATGGAACAACAACAATGAGTCAGGCATTTGGCTCTTACTTCCAGCCGCAGGAATCCTCTTCTCAGCCATCAGGATCCTCCTCTCAGCACCAAGGATACTTCATGTCAGGAGGATATGTGGGAACGCATGCAGTACAAGGATCCTCCCAGGTCCAAGGATCCTCCCAGGTCCAAGGATCCTCCCAGGTCCAAGGATCCTCCCAGGTCCAAGGATCCTCCCAAGTACGAGGATCCTCCCAGGTCCAAGGATCCCCCCAGGTCCAAGGATCCTCCCAGGTCCAAGGATCCTCCTAGATCCAAGGATCCTCCCAGATTCAAGGATCCTCCCAGATCCCAGGATCCTCTTTGGTCCCAGGATCCTCTCTGGTTCCAGGATTCTCCCTTGTTCAAGGATCCTCCCTGGTCCCAGGATCCTTTCAGGTTCAAGGATCATCTCAATTCCAAGGATCCAACCTCCTTCAAAACCAGGGATCCTTGAGAAGTATGCAGCCTCAGAACTCGGACGTTCATCAAGGAGACTTCATACCGATGCAGACTATTACCTCATCTGGTCCTTCAATCATGCCAGAGTATCGACAAGATGGATTCACATCCGCAATTCCAAACTCGAATCCTGTGGGAGGTAACACTTTTAATAATTTATATAACACTAACCATGGCTTTATGCAGGATACAGGTATCAATCAGGCCATGGCTAGGGAGCTACAGAAGCTAAAGGATATGATATCCAGTGTACCAGGAGTGGTTAAACCCATTCCTGAGATTGTGGATGGTAGCCATAGGATATCTCGTTTTGCACCACCTTTATGTGATGCTGAGATACCTAAAAGATTCCAGATACCATCAATGAAGCTATATGATGGTTCAACGGATCCAGAAGAGCATGTAGCTCAGTACAGGGAGAGGATGGAGATCAATCCAATTCCTGAAAGGTTGAAAGAAGCGTGTCTATGCAAGGGATTTGGATCCACACTTATAGGATCTGCTCTTAAATGGCTGCTAAGTCTTCCCCCTTACTCTATTACTTCATTTGCTAATTTAGTTAACTTGTTCAATAGTCAATTCTCTTGTAGTAGAAAGTTTGAACGATTAACTAGTGATTTATATAGGGTAACACAAGGTCAAAATGAATCACTCAGAGATTATATCACTAAGTTTAGTAAAGAATCCTTAGATATTCCTAATTTGGATATTGCTACGGCTGTAGAAGCCTTTAAAATGGGATTGCTTAGGGATTCATTATTCTATGATGATCTTGTTATGACACCTTGCAGGAATCTTGATGAAGTAAGGACCAGGGCCCTTAGGTTCATCCGCCTAGAGGATGACAAAAGGATCCAGGACAGATTGACAGGATCCTCAAAACAGGATAAACAAGGATCCTACTTCAGGAACAATAAACCCAAGTCCTACAACAGATCTGATAACCAGAATGTGCACGCAGTGGAACAAGATGAGGATGATGAGGATTATCCTCCTATTTCTGAATATTGTTTTTCTGTTGATAACAATTAACTAATCCTTGCAATGCAGAACCTAGGTGAGAAAGCTAGGTGGGCAAGAAAAAGTGATAAACCAGCTGCTACAAAGGATAAATCCAAATGGTGTGCATATCATGAGGATTTTGGGCATCTCATTGAAGAGTGTATTGCACTTAGAAAGGAAATTGGTTACTTGTTGAGCAAGGGGCATTTAAAGGAACTCTTGGGATGAAAGAAGTCAAGGACCCAGGATCCTGAAAGGATCCTGGAAAGGGCTCCTGCTCCTCCAGCAGATGCACAAGTCATAAATTTCATATCCGGTGGATCAGACATCTGTGGTACATCCTTCTCAGCAGCAAAAAGACACGCTAAGGAAACCAAGATGGATAATGGAGACAGACCCATCCGGACCTCCGTTGTCACCCAGGATAAAGTCATTACTTTTGATGAGGATGATCGTGTTGACATCCAGGATCCTCATCATGACGGTCTTGTAATTACATTGTTTATTTCTAACCACTTTGTTCGCAGGATCCTTATAGATGGAGGAAGCTCTGTGAACATCATTCAGCTGGATGTTCTTAAGAAAATGAATATCTCAGAGTCTGATATTATCCCAAGATCCTCAGTACTTGTGGGATTCAGTGGAGAAACAAAGAATACATTGGGGACATCAAACTCCCAATCTATATTGAAGGATTGCATTCTTATCAAAAGTTTTGTGTTATTGATTGCTTGTCGTGTTGTAATGTTATCCTTGGCAGGCCATGGATACATGATATGAAGGCAGTCCCATCCACCTATCATCAGTGTGTAAAGCTTCCAAGTCCATGGGGAGTGGTGAAAATTGAGAGTGATCAACAGTAGGCTAAGAATTGCTATACCTCATCAATGAAACCAGCCTCAAGACCAAGGGAGCAATAGCAATTAAAGTATCCTTCAAGAGATGTCTTGGAGGCAAGAGAACAGGATTTGAAAGAAATCCTCATGGATCCTGATGATCCTGAATCCAAGATCTTCATAGGGTCAGGGATCCTTAGCGATATTGAACGGGAGCTAGTATCCTTTCTCAAAAGAAGGAAAACCACCTTTGCCTGGAAACATGAAGATATGACAGGTATATCTAAAGATATAATTACTCACAAACTTGGCATTGACAGGTCATTCAAGCCGATTCATCAAAAGAGGAGGAAGTTTGCACCTGAAAGAAATGCTATTATCCAGGAAGAGGTAGATAAGCTACTTCGAGCAGGTATGATTAGAGAGGTTAAGTATCCAAGATGGTTAGCTAATGTGGTTGTTGTTCAAAAGAAAAATGGAAAGTGGAGGGTACGTGTCGATTTTACAGATTTAAACAAGGCATGTCCCAAGGATCCTTTCCCATTACCCCACATTGACTCCATGGTGGATGCTACCGCGGGTCATGAGTTGTAAACCTTTATGGATGCTTCATCTGGATTTCAACAAATTCAGATGGAACCGTCCGATCAAGAGGATACAGCCTTTATGACCCCAACTGGTATATACTGTTATATTGCTATGCCATTTGGATTAAGGAATGCAGGTGCTACTTATAAAAGGCTAGTCAATATGATGTTCAAGGAGCAAATTGGACACACTATGGAAGTCTATATTGATGACATGGTGGTTAAGTCCAAGAAAGCTGAGGATCATCTTAAACACTTGGAGGAAGCGTTCAATATCCTTGATAAATATAATATGAAACTTAATCCTTCTAAGTGTCATTTTGGTGTAAAGGCAGGTAAATTCTTAGGATATATGGTGACAAAGAGGGGCATTGAAGCAAGTCCAGAGCAAATTAAGGCTATTATGAATATCAAATCTCTTGCCAATGCTAAGGATGTGCAAAGGTTGACTGGCAGGATCGCAGCCTTGAACAGATTCATATCCAAATCCTCAGAAAAGTGCAAGGAGTTTTATGACATCTTGAGGAAGAACAAGAAATTTGAATGGACTCAAAAGCATGAAAGTGCCCTTAAAGCTCTTAAGGATTACCTATCCTCAGCCCCAGCCTTGATGAAACCAGAAAAGGGAGATGTGTTGTCCTTATACTTGGCGGTATCCTCAAAAGCAGTAAGTGCCGTCCTTGTTAAGGATCACGAAGGTACACAACATCCTGTCTATTATGTAAGTAAGAGTTTACTTGATGCTGAATCCAGGTATTCACACTTAGAAAAACTTATCCTTGAATTAATTATGGCATCTACTAAATTGAGACATTATTTTGAAACTCATGCCATTATTGTTAAAACTAATTTTCCAATTAAGAATGTTCTCAGGAAACCTGAAATGTCAGGAAGGATGGCTAAATGGGCAGTGAAGCTTAGTGCATATGATATAAGATATGAGCCCAGGACAACCATTAAATCCCAAGCATTAGCTGACTTTGTGGCAGATTTCAGTAGTGATTTGCAAAAGGAAGCTAAATTAGAAGTCCAGCAGCTAGAGGAAACCAAGGATCCTTGGATACTGTTCACTGATGGATCCTCCAATGTAAATGGAACAGGGCTTGGAATACTACTAAAATCGCCACAGGGGGACATAATACCCCACTCCATAGCCTGTGAATTTCAAACTACCAACAATGAGGCTGAATATGAAGCCTTGATAGCTGGTTTGCAAATTGCAAAGCACATGAGAATCAGGTACCTTGAGGTACATGTAGATTCTTTGTTGATCACTAATCACTTTAATGGATCCTATGCTGTTAAAGGTGAAAAGCTAATCAAATATTTGGAGATAGTCAAAGAATTGGCACTCTCTTTTGTATCCTTTAGTTTGACACAGGTACCAAGGGAAGAGAATGCAGAAGCTGATGCATTAGCCAATCTAGGATCATCTTTGAAGATTCCTGAGGATATCAAGATCCCTATTATCCATATCCTGACCCCTGCTATCAAGGATCATGTAGCTATGGAAATAGGAGAAGATTCTGCAATCATCCCTAGTGATGATACCCAATCTCATTCAGGATCATGGATACTCCCAATCATGAGATACATACAACATGGAGAAATCCCTACAGGAGAAAACCCAAGGGATTTCAAAATTAAGGTATCTCAATTTACAATATTAAATAATATGTTGTATAAACGATCTCTTGCAGGACCATATTTAAGATGCATTGAGGATCCTGAAATTCAAGAAGTCCTAAAGGATTTCCATGAAGGAGATTGTGGAAACCACACTGGGGGCAGGGCATTATTCTCAAGGATCCTGAGGACAAGATACTATTGGCCCACTATGAAGAAGGATGCTGTGGAGTATGCCAAGAAGTGTGATCCTTGTCAGAGGCATAGTAATATCCTTCACCAACCAGCAGAGCTCTTGCATCCTATATCCTCTTCTTGGCCATTCATGAGATGGGGAATGGATATAGTTGGAAAGCTTCTTAAGGCACCTGGTGGAAAAGTATTCATGCTTGCTATGACTGATTACTTCTCTAAGTGGATAGAGGCTGAAGCTTGGATGTAAGAGATGCCGGTAAGGGAAAAGAAGGATTGTGTAAATTCTGGGAAAGGATAGGTGTATCCTATGGCAAATGGAGTAACTGGAAAGGCAACCCATGTTTCTGAAACATAGTCGCTCAGAATAGTAGGATCAAAGGGTTTGAAAAAAGCACTCGCCGGAAAGCAACGACGAATCTTGTCTATCTGAGCATCATTAAAGTAACACCTTTCATTTGTGGAGTCTTTGATGATCTTTTGACTCTTCAAGGGACTATCCTTCTGGTGATCCTTGGCGGGGGAGGACCGGAGCATCATTCTCAAAGTGATGGTGATAAAGAAAGAAAAACAGAGTAAGAGAGGGAGAAAGAGGAGAAAGAGATACCTGATTGATCTTCGACTGAGAATATAAAGGGAGTTTCTTTCGGATTTAAATGCATTTGATCCTATCTCTATCTCCTATTTATAATCATGATCGTGCAGGGTTGTCACTTCTGTGACGTCATGGTTGCAACGGCTAGTTCGATATCAACGGCTATATATCCGTTAGTTAGTTGTGGATAAGATCAAGAAAATATAACTCGCTTATTTTACAAATTACTCCTTATATTTTGGGGGCAATTGTTAGGGAGGATTTTCTAACAATTAGTGATCCTTACACGTTATCCTAATTAATGATCCTTACTTCTGTGACAGATAGTGATCCTCAGAAGAGCTTCAGGATCAGGATCATGGATCACTTTAAGAATCCTCGTACTGACGATTGTTTATTTGTGTTTTGTGTTACTTTGCAGGAGTAACAAGCTTGACTTAGTCTTGGCGACATTCCTGGAGAATATTCCCAAACTATCCCGCACGTGCTTGGCCAAAAATGGACGTTGTGGAGAACGTGGGAGCTTGGCACAAAAGTCGGATAGTTAGTTTTAGTAGTTGATTTCTATTTTAAAAGGGGTAACGAGCTAGTAGAAAAACACTTAGTCACTTTTCGGCTACACACTCTCATATACTCGCACACTTGAAGCTCTCGACGAACATACATTCATTTTCACTCACTTTTACACATTTCACGATAGTGATCCTTGTACCTAGCTCGTTACTATCCGAAGTTGTGAACATTTATTCATTTATTTGAGCTTGGTGATCGGTAGTTTCCATCACCCGGGGTTTTTTGTGCCGGAGATCAACTCTTGATCAAGGGCTTTTTCCCCGTATAAATCCTTGTGTCATTCGTGCAATTTACATTGAAGTGATCCTTGTGATTGTCATACATTATTAGCATCATACCCCGTTACAGAGAGTTTGGTTGCAATATCCTCAACAGATTTTTTGACCAAAACAGTTTGGCGCCCACCGTGGGGCAATTGTTGCTTCGTCCTTAGAAAAATTCGCATTTCTGTGCTCATTTCAGTTCACTACAACCAAGCAAATGGCTTCCTCAGCGAAGAATGCTTCAAATTTGATGCCCTCATTCACTTCTTCTCAAGGCGTTCCCCCTTTGCCTCCACCACCTTCTGGATCCCAGAAGAATGCTGAGAATGCTGCGAAGAAACCAACTCCCATTTTCTCAAAACCTCCAACTTCTTCTGCTTCTTACACTCCCACTACTAGTGACATGTTTACTTTGATTTTGCAGATGAAGGATCAGATACGGCAACAGGATAAGACCAATGAGAGGATTCTCAAAGAAATCGGAGATCTCAAGAAACAAAAGACAACGGCAGAGGATCATTCCCCACTGGTGCCGAAATCCTTGAATTTTGATACTCCCGTGATTACTTCTCAGCCATCAGTGGTTCCAGACGTTCAATATGTGGGTGGACCAAAAGGAGTGCACTACGGAACAACAACAATGACTCAGGCATCAGGTTCATATTTCCAGCCAGCGGGATCCTATCCTCAGCATATGGGATCCCTCACGAATTCAGGAGGATATTCAGGAATGCAGCAGGTTCAAGGATCCTCCTTTGTTCCAGGATCATCCCAGGTTTAAGGATCCTCCTTTGTTCCAGGATCATCCCAGGTTCAAGGATCCTCCTTTGTTCCAGGATCATCCCAGGTTCAAGGATCCTCCTTTGTTCCAGGATCATCCCAGGTTCAAGGATCCTCCTTCGTTCCAGGATCGTCCCAGTTTCAGGGATCCTTCCAGATGCCAGGATCCTTGAGGAGTTTGCAAACAGGAAGTTCAGATGTCCATCAGGGAGATTTTATTCCAATGCAGACCAATGCTTCTACTGGTCCCTCGATCATTCCAGAGCCTCAACAATATGGATTAACATCCAATCTTCCTAATCTGAATCCAATGGGAGGTAACACTTTTAACAATTCTTATACTACTAACCATGGTCTTATGCAGGATCCAGGAATCAATCATGCCATGGCCAGAGAATTGCAAAAGCTAAAGGATATGATATCAAGTGTTCCAGGAGTGGTCAAACCTATCCCAGAGATTGCAGATGGGAGCCACAAGATATCTCGTTTTGCACCACCAATCTGTGATGCTGAGATACCCAAGAGGTTCCATGTGCCAACAATGAAACTGTATGATGGTTCGACGGATCCTAAAGAACACATAGCACAATACAGGGAGAGGATGGAGATCAATCCAATTCCAGAAAGGTTAAAGGAAGCGTGCCTGTGCAAGGGATTCGGATCCACTCTTACTGGATCAGCTCTCAAATGGCTGCTAAGTCTTCCTCCCTATTCTATTACCTCATTTGCTAACCTAGTTAACTTGTTTAATAATCAGTTTTCTTGTAGTAGAAAATTTGAACGATTAACTAGTGATCTATATAGGATAACCCAGGGTCATAATGAATCATTAAGGGATTACATTACCAAATTCAGTAAAGAATCCTTAGACATTCCCAACTTAGATATAGCTACGGCTGTTGAGGCCTTCAAAATGGGATTGCTTAGGGATTCGTCTTTCTATGATGATCTTGTTATGACACCATGCAGAAACTTAGATGAGGTGAGAACCCGAGCACTTAGATTCATTCGGCTAGAGGACGACAAGAGGATCCAGGAGAGGTTAGCAGGATCCTCAAAGCAGGATAAGCAAGGATCCTCATTCAGGAACAACAAGTTCAGATCCTACAACAGATCTGATAACCAGAACGTGCATTCTGTTAATCAAGAAGAGGATGATGAGGATTATCCTCCAATTTCTGAATATTGTTTTTGTGTTGATAACAATGAACTAATCCTTGCAATACAGAACCTAGGTGATAAAGCTAGATGGCCGAGAAAAAATGATAGGCCAGCTGCAACTAAGGATAAATCAAAGTGGTGTGCATACCATGAAGACTTTGGGCATCTCACAGAAGAATGCATTGCACTAAGAAAGGAAATTGGATACTTGTTGAGCAAGGGGCATCTAAAGGAATTGTTGGGAAGAAAAAAGTCAAAGACTCAGGATCCTGAAAGGATCCCTGAGAAGGCTCCAGCCCCTCCAGCAGATGCACAAGTGATAAACTTCATTTCTGGAGGATCAGACATTTGTGGCACATCCTTCTCAGCTGCTAAAAGGCATGCAAAGGAAACTAAAATGGATAATGGAGAAAGACCAGTTCGAACATCAAGTGTCTCCGAAGGAAAAGTCATAACCTTTGATGAGGATGATCGTGTTGATATCCAGGATCCTCATCACGATGGTTTAGTTATTACTCTTTTCATTTCTAACCATTTTGTCCGCATGATCCTTATAGACGGAGGAAGCTCAGTGAACATTATCCAGCTTGATGTTCTAAAGAAGATGGGAATTCCTGAATCAGATATCATACCAAGATCCTCCGTGCTCGTGGGATTTAGTGGCGAAACTAAGAATACCCTGGGGGACATTAAACTCCCAATATACATTGAAGGCCTACACTCTTATCAAAAATTTTGTGTTATTGACTGTTTATCTTGTTGTAATGTCATCCTTGGCAGGCCTTGGATACACGATATGAAAGCAGTCCCATCCACCTACCATCAATGTGTGAAGCTCCCTAGTCCTTGGGGAATAGTGAAGATTGATAGTGATCAGCAGGAAGCTAAGAATTGCTACACTTCATCGATGAAACCAGCCTCGAAGTCAAGGGAGCAATAGCAATCAAGGTATCCTCCAAGGGATGTCTTGGAGGCAAGAGAGCAGGATGTGGTAGAAATCCTCATGGATCCTGATGATCCTGAATCCAAAATCTATATCGGATCAGGGATCCTTGGCGAAATGAAAGAAGACCTCGTATCCTTCCTCAAAAGGAGAAAGACTACCTTTGCATGGAAACACGAAGACATGACTGGTATATCCAAAGATGTAATCACTCACAAACTCGGCATTGACAGATCCTTCAAACCAATCCATCAAAGGAGAAGAAAGTTTGCACCGGAAAGGAATGCCATTATCCAGGAAGAGGTAGAGAAATTGCTTCGGGCAGGTATGATTAGAGAGGTCAAGTATCCAAGATGGTTGGCCAATGTGGTTGTTGTTCAAAATAAAAACGGAAAGTGGAGTGTATGTGTCGATTTTACCGACTAAATAAGGCATGTCCCAAGGATCCTTTCCCTTTACCCCACATTGACTCCATGGTGGATGCAACTGCGGGTCATGAACTGTTAACTTTTATGGATGCTTCATCTGGATTTCAACAAATCCAAATGGAACCATCCGACCAAGAGGATACAGCCTTCATGACTCCAACTGGTATATACTGCTATATTGCTATGCCGTTCGGATTAAGAAATGCAGGTGCAACATATCAAAGGCTGGTGAATATGATGTTCAAGGATCAGATTGGACAAACTATGGAGGTTTACATAGATGATATGGTGGTAAAATCCTTAAAAGCTGAGGATCACCTAAGAGACTTGGAGGAAGCATTCGATATCCTTGACAAATATAACATGAAACTTAATCCTTCAAAATGTCACTTTGGTGTTAAAGCAGGTAAATTCTTAGGATATATGGTGACAAAGAGAGGCATTGAAGCTAGCCCGGAACAAATCAAAGCAATAGTGAACATCAAATCTCCGGCCAATGCTAAGGATGTTCAAAGGCTAACAGGCAGGATAGCAGCTTTGAACAGATTTATATCCAAATCCTCAGAGAAGTGCAAAGAATTCTGTGATATCCTAAGGAAGAACAAGAAATTTGAGTGGACTGAGAAGCATGAAAATGCTTTAACAGCCCTCAAAGATTACCTATCCTCAGCCCCGGCGTTGATGAAACCAGAAAAAGGCGATGTGCTATCCTTGTATCTTGCAGTATCCTCAAAAGCAGTAAGTGCGGTCCTTGTTAAGGATCATGAAGGTACACAACATCCTGTCTATTATGTAAGTAAAAGTTTACTTGATGCCGAATCCAGGTATTCACACCTTGATAAACTTATTCTTGCATTAATTATGGCATCTACCAAGTTAAGACATTATTTTGAAACTCATCTTATCATTGTTAAAACTAATTTTCCAATTAAGAATGTCCTCAGGAAACCAGAGATGTCAGGAAGGATGGCTAAGTGGGCAGTGAAGCTAAGTGCATATGATATAAGATATGAGCCTAGGACAGCCATCAAATCCCAAGCATTAGCTGACTTTGTGGCTGATTTCAGTAGTGATTTACAAGAAGAAGCTGAGTTAGAAGTCCAGCAGCTAGAAGAGACCAAGGATCCTTGGATACTCTATACTGATGGATCCTCAAATGTCAAAGGCACAGGGCTTGGAATACTACTAAAATCGCCACAGGGAGACATAATACCCCACTCTATAGCTTGTGAGTTCCAAACCACTAACAATGAGGCTGAATATGAAGCCTTAATTGCTGGTTTGCAAATTGCAAAACATATGGGGATCAGGTATCTTGAGGTACATATAGATTCATTGTTAATTACAAACCACTTTAATGGATCCTATGCTGTTAAAGGTGAAAGGCTAACCAAATATTTAGAGATAGTCAAAAGTTTGGCACTCTCTTTTGTTTCCTTTAGTTTGACGCAGGTACCAAGGGAAGAAAATACAGAAGCTGATGCATTGGCTAACTTAGGATCATCCTTGAAGATCCCGGAGGATATCAAGATCCCTATTATCCATATCCTGGCCCCGGCTATCGAGGATCATGCGGCTATGGAGATAGGAAATGATTCTGCAATTATCCCTTGTGAGGATACTCAATCCCATTCAGGATCAGGATCATGGATCTCACCAATTATGAGATACCTACAACATGGAGAGATTCCTACAGGAGAAAACCCTAGGGCTTTGAAATCTAAGGTATCTCAATTCACAATTTTAAATAATATGTTGTATAGATGATCTCTTGCAGGACCATACTTGAGATGCATTGAGGATCCTGAAATCCAAGAAGTTTTAAAAGACTTCCATGAAGGAGATTGTGGAAACCACACTGGGGGCAGGGCATTATTCTCAAGGATCCTGAGGACAGGATACTACTGGCCAACCATGAAGAGAGATGCTGTGGAGTATGCTAAAAGATGTGATCCTTGTCAGAGACACAGCAATATCCTTCATCAACCAACTGAATTATTACATCCTATATCCTCCTCTTGGCCATTTATGAGATGGGGTATGGATGTAGTTGGTAAGCTCCCTAAGGCACCTGGTGGAAAAGTATTCATGCTTGCTATGACTGATTACTTCTCCAAGTGGATAGAGGCTGAAGCTTTTGCCCAAGTCAGAGAAAAGGAAGTTATATCCTTCATTAAAAGAAATATTATAACTAGATTTGGAATTCCTTCTGAGATTATATGTGATAATGGTTCCCAATTTATTGGGGGCAGAACCACTAACTTTTGTGACAGCTGGGGGATTAAGATGATAACATCAACACCAGTCCACCCACAAGCTAATGGTCAGGCAGAATCATCCAACAAGATCATCATCAACAATTTGAAGAAGAAGCTTGGATCCAAGAAAGGGAAATGGGCAGAAGAACTACCCTATGTGCTTTGGGCTGATAGGACAACCCCTAAAAATTCTACTGGTCAAACGCCATTCTCTTTGGTA
Organism: Helianthus tuberosus; assembly: GCA_030545235.1. Classification (NCBI taxonomy): domain Eukaryota; kingdom Viridiplantae; phylum Streptophyta; class Magnoliopsida; order Asterales; family Asteraceae; genus Helianthus; species Helianthus tuberosus. The sequence goes on along the minus strand of CM060407.1, from coordinate 191,374,508 downwards.
TTTGGGGCAGAATCAGTGATCCCAACAGAAATGGTGGTTCCAACTGCAAGAACAAGTATCCGTGATCCTGAGGAGAATGGTGAGAACTTGGCTCAAGACCTGGATACTATTGAAGAAATCAGGGATATGGCTAGGATAAGGATGGCCAGTTATCAGTAAAGAATGGCTGGTGCTTACAACAAAAATGTCAGGATCAGGAGGTTTCAAGTTGGAGATATGGTATTAAGGAAAGCATTTCAGAATACCACCAATCCTGCTGATGGAAAATTGGCTCCAAAATGGGAAGGCCCTTATTTGATTGAAGCTGAAGCAGGAAAAGGGGCATATAGATTGCTAACCATGGAAGGTGATTTGCTACCAAGAGCTTGGAATGCTGTCCACTTGAAGAAATATTTCATGTGAGCAGGATCCTCATGGCACAGATGATCCTCACGATAGGGATATCCTTAAAGGATCCTCAAAGTATCAGTGATCCTTACTTAGGTAATATCCTAAACTTGAACTATTTCATTTCTTTATTTTCTCATATAGGGATAAGGATCATGTATCCTTTATCCATCTCTCACGTGAGTTTAAGTTTTGAAAGTTCAGGTATCCTTAGCATAACACTGGTTATCCGCTGAAGCAATCCGTTCCTTGGGTTTAACCCCAGTTATTTGGGCTTGACCCCAGTTCCGCCTGTAGCGCATGATGATCCTGGTATAGTTCAAGGCAGTGGGACCAGTACTCGTTTTAGGGGCTGATAATTCCATTGTACTGGCTATGCCTAGGATCCTACGTATAATGGTAGACGTACCATACATCCGTTCCTAAGGTTTCTAACGTTTTCACGTTAGCTAAGGTTTTGGCATTTTCATGTCACTAAGTTTGGATAGTCGCCAGTTAGGGCCATACTCCAGTTTACATACGATCCTTGGGCTTGTCCCCAGTTATCCTTGGGCTTGTCCCCAGTTATCCTTGGGCTTGTCCCCAGTTATCCTTGGGCTTGTCCCCAGTTATCCTTGGGCTTGCCCCCAGTTGCTAACTCTTTTCTTATGTTGGCTTAGTCCCAAGTTATGCTCTATTTCAGGTTCTTGAAGATAGGCAACTAGGGATCCTTGATCCTTACTTTATTCTAAGGTTTATCTTATAGTTATCCTTATTATGGTTAGGATCCTAACTTGGACCCTCAGGTATGATCCTTAACTATTTTTAATTCTATTCATTATTTATTTGAATAACCCTTAAAGTTTGACAACTAGACTTGTGATCCTTAAAACATATTGCTTTTTGAGATTCTTTAACTAAAGGATATTTGATCATGGATCATATCCTAAATATTTTCAATCTGACTTATTCAAAATTATTTATTCAATGAATATGCATCAAAACAAAGGAAAATCAAAGAAACACAAGGATAACAACACAAGATAAGCGACAAAAGGTTAATATTTTATTTATTAACAAAGTAGTAACCCTTAAAAGGTTGTCAAAATTACCTACCCCGAGCATCTACCAGCAAAACGTGGCCCGTCCGCTGGGGTAGGTAAAGGGTGTCCATGATAACAAGTTCGAAAGTAGTGCAGGAATATAAAGGCGGCAGGATCACAATGGCTTCATCCCCCAAACAGAGGATCCCTCCACCAATTGCAATCCTGCCTATTGTCCAAAGGATCATACATGATCCTTAATCCTAAAACCTATTGTTCAAGTACAACCCATCATTGTTCAGCAAAAAACACCATAACCAAAACAAACTATCAAACTTAAAAAATGGGCTCCGGCTACGTCTAGAAATGTCCTTCATCGCCCACCCATGCAGCCTATGCCTTCGCTGCATCCTCTTCCCCTCCAGCTGCGGTATCCTTTATCAGATCCTTTCCACTGCCACTTGCCTCAATCGCCAAGACCTCAGTAGCCTCCTCCTCATCATCCTCAAGATCAGCCAACCTTGCCTTCCAACCCTCAACATCCCAGCTGCTTTTGTCAAAACTAGGATCTTGAGCTTCCTGGGCCATCTTCAATTTTGTCTGATACATTGTGATGGCAGCAGAGACCTTAGCATTTTCTATGAGATCATGCTTCTCATAGTCAAGGTCAATCAGAAGCTTAGCCGTCTTGGTCTTGGCATCTTGGAGTTCCTTCTGAAGATCAGCAATTGCAAGGTCCTTGAGCACTGCAACCTGTTGGAGGTCAGCGATCTTCTTGTCCTGCTCCTCAACATTCCCCACGTAATCTTCAATCTCAGCAAATTTCTGCAAAGAAAAGGATAAAGCAGTTCAAGATCAGGTGATCCTTATACGAGTAGGATACCTAGGCAGAGTTGGTGATCCTTACATCGTTGAAGTATTCGAGGAACTGGTGGCGGATCAGTGGTAGGCCTTGAAGATCCTCAGCATCAGAAGTTTTCCTCTTCTTGACACCCTTTCCTTTAGTGGGTGCCTTTGGAATGGAGATGCTAGGACTGGTAGTGGATCTCTTCTTCCTGGATCGTACGACATCAAGGTCAGCCGTGTTGAACTGGGATACAGGCTTGGCAGATTTTCCAGCGCCTACACATTCAAAGCAAGATGAGTATCTTTATCCTATTTCAATTTATTTATTTATTTTAATATTCAAACTATGTAAAAGGCAGGATACTTACTTGACATGGTAATGGAACCTGAGGATACTTCTTGTGAGTCTTGGGTGTCTATCTTGAATGTCCTTGTTTCAGGATCAAGCTTCCAAAAAGCAGCGAGCCTATCCTTGGTTTCAGGTGATGTGATGATGTGTGAGACAGAAATAGCTGCATAACACAAGACAAAAAGGGGGTCAGTAATCCTTATACAAAAACAAGACTACCTGGTGATCCTTCTCAGGATCCTCCGGCCTACCATGGGTGGACCATGTTCTTGGTAAATGCTTTCCGTTGGGAATGGTATCCCCCCTGACAAAGAAGAAGCGACGTTTCCAATTTGTGTCATTCTTGGTAACTTTAAGAAGAGGGTGTTCTCCGCCGGGTTTTCGTTTGAACAAATAACGATGGGATCCAAAGGTGGTAAGATCATACAATTGTGTCAGCTCTGACATGCCTAAATCAATGCCCTCCTGCTCGATGATCCTCTCCAGGGTATACAAAACCCTCCAAATCATCGGCATGGCTTGGATGTAAGAGATGCCGGTAAGGGAAAAGAAGGATTGTGTAAATTCTGGGAAAGGATAGGTGTATCCTATGGCAAATGGAGTAACTGGAAAGGCAACCCATGTTTCTGAAACATAGTCGCTCAGAATAGTAGGATCAAAGGGTTTGAAAAAAGCACTCGCCGGAAAGCAACGACGAATCTTGTCTATCTGAGCATCATTAAAGTAACACCTTTCATTTGTGGAGTCTTTGATGATCTTTTGACTCTTCAAGGGACTATCCTTCTGGTGATCCTTGGCGGGGGAGGACCGGAGCATCATTCTCAAAGTGATGGTGATAAAGAAAGAAAAACAGAGTAAGAGAGGGAGAAAGAGGAGAAAGAGATACCTGATTGATCTTCGACTGAGAATATAAAGGGAGTTTCTTTCGGATTTAAATGCATTTGATCCTATCTCTATCTCCTATTTATAATCATGATCGTGCAGGGTTGTCACTTCTGTGACGTCATGGTTGCAACGGCTAGTTCGATATCAACGGCTATATATCCGTTAGTTAGTTGCGGATAAGATCAAGAAAATATAACTCGCTTATTTTACAAATTACTCCTTATATTTTGGGGGCAATTGTTAGGGAGGATTTTCTAACAATTAGTGATCCTTACACGTTATCCTAATTAATGATCCTTACTTCTGTGACAGATAGTGATCCTCAGAAGAGCTTCAGGATCAGGATCATGGATCACTTTAAGAATCCTCGTACTGACGATTGTTTATTTGTGTTTTGTGTTACTTTGCAGGAGTAACAAGCTTGACTTAGTCTTGGCGACATTCCTGGAGAATATTCCCAAACTATCCCGCACGTGCTTGGCCAAAAATGGACGTTGTGGAGAACGTGGGAGCTTGGCACAAAAGTCGGATAGTTAGTTTTAGTAGTTGATTTCTATTTTAAAAGGGGTAACGAGCTAGTAGAAAAACACTTAGTCACTTTTCGGCTACACACTCTCATATACTCGCACACTTGAAGCTCTCGACGAACATACATTCATTTTCACTCACTTTTACACATTTCACGATAGTGATCCTTGTACCTAGCTCGTTACTATCCGAAGTTGTGAACATTTATTCATTTATTTGAGCTTGGTGATCGGTAGTTTCCATCACCCGGGGTTTTTTGTGCCGGAGATCAACTCTTGATCAAGGGCTTTTTCCCCGTATAAATCCTTGTGTCATTCGTGCAATTTACATTGAAGTGATCCTTGTGATTGTCATACATTATTAGCATCATACCCCGTTACAGAGAGTTTGGTTGCAATATCCTCAACAGATTTTTTGACCAAAACACTACAGGCCAAACTCCATTTTCTTTGGTATTTGGGGCAGAATCAGTGATCCCTACAGAGATGGTGGTTCCAACTGCGAGAACAAGCATTCGTGATCTTGAAGAAAATGCTAAAAACTTGATTCAAGACTTGGATACTATAGAAGAAATCAGGGATTTAGCAAGGATAAGGATGGCCAGTTATCAACAAAGGATGGCTGGAGCTAACAACAAAAATGTCAGGCTCAGGAAATTCCAAGTTGGGAATATGGTATTAAGGAAAGCATTTCAAAACACCACCAATACGGCTGATGGAAAGCTAGCACCAAAATGGGAAGGCCCTTATTTGATTGAAGCTGAAGCAGGAAAGGGGGCATATCGATTGTTAACAATGGAAGGTGATTTGCTACCAAGAGCTTGGAATGCTGTCCATTTGAAGAAATATTTCATGTGATCATGATCCATGATCCTTACCAGACAAGTATCCTTGAAGGATCCCCACTGACAGATGATCCTCTTTCTGGTAACATTCCAATCTCAAACTATTTCATTCTTTTTATTCTCTTACAAGGATAAGGACCCTGCGTCCTTTATCCTCCTTTTACTTGATTCTGAGTTTTGAAGGTCCAGGTATCCTTAACTAAGGATTGAGTATCCACAGAAGTATCCAGTCATCCTTTGGGCTTGACCCCAGTTATTTGGGCTAGTCCCCAGTTTGGGCCTGTCCCCAGTTTCTCCAGTAGCGCACGATGATCCTGGTATAGTTCATGGCAATGGGACCAGTACCCGCTTTAGGGGCTGACAATTTCATTGTACTGGCTATATTCAGGATCCTAGGTATAATGGTAGACGTACCATACATCCGTTCCTAAGGTTTCTAACGTTTTCACGTTAGCTAAGGTTTTGGCATTTTCATGTCACTAAGTTTGGATAGTCGCCAGTGAGGGCCATACTCCAGTTTACATACGATCCTTTGGGCTTGTCCCCAGTTATCCTTTGGGCTTGTCCCCAGTATATTGGGCTTGTCCCCAGAATTGTTGGGCTTATCCCCAGTTACTAACATTCATCTTATAGTGGCTCAGTCCCAAGCAATATCTTATTTCAGGTTTGTGAAGATAAATGACCAAGAATTCTTGATCCTTACTTTCAACTAAGGTTTGTATCTTGGGTTATCCTGATTTTAAGTGTTAAAGGATAGGATCCTAACTTGGATTCTCAGGTATGATCCTTAACTGTTTTGATTTTATTCATTATGCATTTAAGTGACACTTATCCTTTGACAACTGAACTTATGATCCTTAAACTATTTTTTATGTGATCCTTGATCATATCCTTAACTCTTAAGGGATATTTTTTAAATTTTTCCTTACTTGATAAGTTTAAACAACATGAACATCACAATAGATTGAAAAATAAAATAACCATAAGGATATCAACACAGGATATAGCCAAAAAGTTAAAGTCATTTTATTCACAAAAGCTTAAACCCTTTTAAGGTTGTCAAAATTGCCAACCCACGTTTCTACCAGCAAAACGTGGCCCGTCCACATGGGTTGGCAAAGGGTGTCCATTGTTCATAGGTCTAACAAGTGCAGGAAATTAAAGACGGCAGGATCACAATGGCTTCATCCCCCAAACAGAGGATCCCTCCACCATTTGTAATCCTACCTATTGTTCAAAGGATCATCCATGATCCTCAACCCTAATTACTATTGTTCAAGTACAGACCAACCATTGTTTATCAAAACATCATCAAAACAAAAAACCATAACCAAACTAAAAAATGGGCTCCGGCTACGTCTAGAAATGTCCTTCATCGCCCATTCAAGCAGCCTACACCTTCGCTGTATTTGCTAATTGGTCAATGAATGATCTCCGGCTTAAAAAACCTCGGATAGTGAAAACTATCACTATCAACTATATTGCACAATAAAGGTTACAACTTCGGATGATAACAAGCTTGATACAAAGATTTCTAGAGTGTTTGTGTGTGTATTTGCCAATTGGTTTCTGAGAGTTCGAATGTGTGTAATTGTGTTCCTCAAAATAGCTTGTTATCCCCTTTTAGAATGAAAAATATCTAAATAACTAACTATCCGAAATTTGTGCTTGCCATCCACGATCACCACAACGGTCATCATCTTGTGCACATGCTATAATAAGGAGCATATTCCCCTGGAATCTCGGTTAGAACAAATCTCCTTCGAAATACACCTGCAAAACAAGCTAAAGAATGATGGAAACAATTGTTAGTTTTAGAATACCAAAAGGATCCTGGATCCTTAGCCTTCCTGCACCATTTCCTGAGGATCCTTGATCCAGGCTAAACTGAGGATCCATGATCCATAATGGATAAAATTCTATCCCTAATATATACCATCTGATTTTCTTATTGATTTTTCACATGATTTTATAAAAGAAAACATTTTACAAGATTCATGACTACTTCTTTTTAAACACTGCTTTTAACTTACAAGTCATGAATCCTTCATAAACAAAACCTATGTATCTCACAGGCATTTTTATGCTGACGTACCTATTTTCACATGTGTTTCAGGAGCTAATGTTTGATGATGATTGTTTTGGTCAAAAAATCAGATGAGGATAATGCAACCAAACTCTCTGTTACGGGGTATGATGCTTGAATTACTTTGTAGCAGTAAGGATCACTATGAAAAATAAATAACAAGTGACACAAGGTTTATACGGGGAAAAAGCCCTTGATCAAGTGTTGATCTCCGGCATAAAAAACCCCGGGTGATGGAAACTACCGATCACCAAGCTTAAATAAATCAGTAAATGTTTACAACTTCGGATAGTAACGAGCTAGGTACAAGGATCACTAGTGTGAAATGTGTGAAAGTGAGCGAAAACTGTTAAGTGTTTGCCGAAAGCTTTAAGAGTGCGATTGTATGAGAGTGTGTGTAGCTGAAAAATGGCTAAGTGTTCTAATTACTAGCTCGTCACCCCTTTAAAAATAGAAGTTAACTACGCTAACAAACTATCCGACTTTTGTGCCAAGCTCCCACGTTCTCCACAACGTCCATTTCCAGTCAAACGTGTGCGAAATACCCGTGGAATATTCCATAGTAACGTTGCCAAGACCAAGTCAAGCTTGTTACTCCTGCAAAATAATACGAAACACAAACAAACAATCGTTAGTATGAGGATCCTTAAGGTGATCCATGATCCTGATCCTGAAGCTCTTCTGAGGATCACTATCTGTCACAGAAGTAAGGATCATTAATTAGGATAACAAGTAAGGATCACTAATTGTTAGAAAATCCTCCCCTAACAATTGCCCCCAAAATATAAGGAGTGATATGTAAAATGAGCGAATTATATTTTCTTGATCTTATCCGCAACTAACTATCGTAAATATAGCCGTTGATGTAGAACTATCCGTTGCAACTATGACGTCACAGAAGTGACAACCCTGCACAATCATGATTATAAATAGGAGATATATATAGGATCGTTTGCATTTAAATTTCAGAGATACTCCCTTTATAACTGCATCCGAAGATAAACAGGTATTCTCTCTTCATCTTCTTCCTTCTTTTGCTCTGTTTTCCGTCTCTTTCCTTCATTCTGTCAAAGATGTTGCTCCGGAACTCCCCAGCTAAGGATCACCCGAAAAACAGCCCACTGAAGAGCCAGGGGATCATCGAAGATTCCATAAAAGAACGCTGCTGTTTCACCGATCCCCAGATTGATAGGATCCGCCACTGTTTCCCGGCGAACACCGTGTTTAAATCTTTTGATCCCAATGTCCTGAGTGATCATATTTCCGACAACTGGGTTGCTTTTCCTGTCACTCCGTTCACCATAGGCTATACATATCCTTTTCCAGCCTTCACCCAATCTTTCTTTTCCCTAACCGGCATCTCTTATATCCAAGCCATGCCGATGATATGGAGGGTTTTGTATACCCTTGAAAGGATCATCGAGCAGGAAGGGATAGACCTAGGAATGTCAGAGCTGGGAGAGCTGTATGATCTTACTACCTTTGGTTCCCATCGTTATTTGTTCAAACGTAAACCTGGTGAGGAACACCCGATCTTCAAAGCTACCAAGAATGTTGCTAACTGGAAGCGGCGTTTCTTTTTCGTCAAGAGAGATTCTATCTCTGACGGGAAGGATCTACCCAGGAAATGGGCTACCCATGGTAGGATGGAGGATCCTGAGAAGGATCACCAGAGAACTTTCTTTTGATATAAGGATCACTTATATACTTTTGCTTTCTTGTTATGCAGCTATCACCGTTTCACACCTCAGACTATCTACTGCTGCCAAAGAGAGACTCGACACTTTCAAGAGACTTGATCCTGAAACAAGAACTTTCAAGACAACCACCCAGGATTCTCAGGAGGTATCCTCAGGATCTGTCACGATGTCAAGTAAGTATCTTTGTTTAAAAATTTAAATAAATAGTGAAATATAAGTGAAGTAAAGATACTTATCTTGTTTTGGTTGTGTAGGTGCTGGAAAATCCACCAAGTCTGCTTCAAAGTTCAATGTCACCGATCTCACCACCGTCAGATCCTCCAAAAGAAAGGCTCCTACCAGCCCGACAGCTTCAGTCCCCAAGGCACCCCTCAAAGGAAAGGGAATCAAGAAGAGAAAGGCCTCCGAGGCTGAGGATCTGCAGGGTCTGCCTCTGATTCGCCACCAATTCCTCGAGTACTTCAACGATGTAAGGATCACTGTCTCTGCTCGTATATCCTGCTGACATATCCTGCTGATTTGAGGATCACTTGATCCTGACCTTATCTTTTATCCCTTTTGCAGAAATTCGCTGAGATTGAGGACTATGTTGGCCACGTTGAGGATCAAGATAGGAAGATTGCCGACCTCCAACAGGTTGCATTGCTAAAGGACCTCAAAATTGCTGATCTTCAGAAGGAACTCCAAGATGCCAAGACTAAGACGGCTAAAATTCTGATCGACCTTGACTATGAAAAGCATGATCTCATAGAAGGTGCAAAGGTCTCTGCTGCCATCACAATGTATCAGACAAAACTAAAGATGGCCCAGGAAGCTCAAGATCCAAACTTTGACAGAAGCAGCTGGGATGTTGAGGACTGGAAAGCAAGGTTGGCTGATCTTGAAGATGATGAAGAGGCTGAGGAGGTTTTGGCGATCGAGGCTGGAGGCAAGGGTGAAGGTGGTGAAGCAAGTGGAGCCGGAGGTGGTAATGCAGAGAAGGTTTAGGCTGCATGATTGGGCGATGATGGAAATTTCTAGACATAGCCGGAGCCCAATTTTTTTAGTTTGATGGTTATTTTGTTGAACAATTTGATGGTTTGTACTGAACAATAGTTTTTAGGATTAAGGATCATGTATGATCCTTTGGACAATAGGTAGGATTGCAAATGGTGGAGGGATCCTCTGTTTGGGGGATGAAGCCATTGTGATCCTGCCGCCTTTATATTCCTGCACTACTTTGAACCTATTATCATGGACACCCTTTACCTACCCCAGCGGACGGGCCACGTATTGCTGGTAGATGCTCGGGGTAGGTAATTTTGACAACCTTTTAAGGGTTAATCTTTTGTTAATAAATAAAACCTTAATCTTTTGTCTCTTATCTTGTATTGTTATCCTTTTTGTCTCTTTAATTCTCAATTGTTTTGATGTACACTTATTGAATAAACAATTTTGAATAAGTCAGATTGAAAATATTTAGGACATGATCCATGATCAAATATCCTATAGTTAAAGAATCCCAAAAAGTGATATATTTTAAGGATCACAAGTTTAGTTGTCAAATTTTAAGGGTTATTCAAATAAACAATGAATAGAATTAAAAATAGTTAAGGATCATACCTGAGGATCCAAGTTAGGATCCTAACCATAATCAGGATAACTATAAAATAAACCTTAGAGAGAAGTAAGGATCAAGGATCCCTAGTTGCTTATCTTCAAGGACCTGAAATAGAGCATAACTTGGGACTAAGCCAATATAAGATAAGAGTTAGCAACTGGGGACAAGCCCAAGGACAACTGGGGACAAGCCCAAGGATAACTGGGGACAAGCCCAAGGATAACTGGGGACAAGCCCAAGGATAACTGGGGACAAGCCCAAGGATCGTATGTAAACTGGAGTATGGCCATAACTGGCGGCTATCCAAACTTAGTGACATGAAAATGCCAAAACCTTAGCTAACGTGAAAACGTTAGAAACCTTAGGAATGGATGTATGGTACGTCTACCATTATACGTAGGATCCTAGGTATAGCCAGTACAATGGAATTATCAGCCCCTAAAGCGAGTACTGGTCCCACTGCCTTGAACTATACCAGGATCATCATGCGCTACAGGCGGAACTGGGGTCAAGCCCAAATAAATGGGGTTAAACCCAAGGAACGGATTGCTTCTGCAGATAACCAATATTTTGCTAAGGATACCTGAACTTTCAAAACTTAAAATCACGTGAGAGATGGATAAAGGACACATGATCCTTATCCTTATATGAGAAAATAAAGAAATGAAATAGTTCAAGATTAGGATATTACCAAAGTAAGGATCACCGATACTTTAAGGATCCTTCAAGGATACCCCTAACGTAAGGATCATCTGTGCCATGAAGATCCTGCTCACATGAAATATTTCTTCAAGTGGACAGCATTCCAAGCTCTTGGTAGCAAATCACCTTCCATGGTTAGCAATCTATATGCCCCCTTTCCAGCTTCAACTTCAATCAAATAAGGGCCTTCCCATTTTGGAGCCAATTTTCCATTAGCAGGATTGGTGGTATTCTGAAATGCTTTCCTTAATACCATATCTCCAACTTGAAACTTCCTGATCCTGACATTTTTGTTGTAAGCACCAGCCATTCTTTGCTGATAACTGGCCATCCTTATCCTAGCCAGATCCCTGATTTCTTCAATAGTATCCAGGTCTTGAGCCAAGTTCTTATCATTTTCCTCAGGATCACGGGTACTTGTTCTAGCAGTTGGAACCACCATTTCTGTTGGGATCACTGATTCTGCCCCAAATACCAAAGAGAATGGCGTTTGATCGGTAGCATTCTTAGGGGTTGTCTTATCAGCCCAAAGCACATAAGGTAGTTCTTCTGCCCGTTTCCCTTTCTTGGATCCAAGCTTCTTCTTCAAATTGTTGATGATGATCTTGTTGGATGATTCTGCTTGACCATTAGCTTGTGGGTGGACTGGTGTTGATGTTATCATCTTAATCCCCCAGCTGTCACAAAAGTTAGTGGTTCTGCCCCCAATGAATTGGGAACCATTATCACATATAATTTCAGAAGGAACACCGAATCTAGTTATAATATTTCTTTTAATGAAGGATATAACTTCCTTTTCTCTGACTTGGGCAAAAGCTTCAGCCTCTATCCACTTGGAGAAGTAATCAGTCATAGCAAGCATGAATACTTTTCCACCAGGTGCCTTAGGGAGCTTACCAACTATATCCATACCCCATCTCATAAATGGCCAAGAGGAGGATATCGGATGCAAAAATTCAGCTGGTTGATGAAGGATATTGCTGTGTCTCTGACAAGGATCACATCTCTTAGCATACTCCACAGCATCTCTCTTCATGGTTGGCCAGTAGTATCCTGTCCTCAGGATCCTTGAGAATAATGCCCTGCCCCCAGTGTGGTTTCCACAATCTCCTTCATGGAAGTCTTTTAAAACTTCTTGGATTTCAGGATCCTCAATGCATCTTAAGTATGGTCCTGCAAGAGATCGTCTATACAACATATTATTTAAAATTGTGAATTGAGATACCTTAATTTTGAAAGCCCTAGGGTTTTCTCCTGTAGGAATCTCTCCATGTTGTAAGTATCTCATGATTGGTGAGATCCATGATCCTGATCCTGAATGGGATTGAGTATCCTCACTAGGGATAATTGCAGAATTCTTTCCTATCTCCATAGCCACATGATCCTCGATAGCCGGGGTCAGGATATGGATAATAGGGATCTTGATATCCTCCGGGATCTTCAAAGATGATCCTAAGTTAGCCAATGCATCAGCTTCTGTATTTTCTTCCCTTGGTACCTGTGTCAAACTAAAGGAAACAAAGGAGAGTGCCAATTCTTTGACTATCTCTAAATATTTGGTTAGCTTTTCACCTTTAACAGCATAGGATCCATTAAAGTGGTTTGTAATTAACAATGAATCTACATGTACCTCAAGATACCTGATCCCCACATGCTTAGCAATTTGCAAACCAGCAATTAAGGCTTCATATTCAGCCTCATTGTTAGTGGTTTGGAACTCACAAGCTATAGAGTGGGGTATTATGTCCCCCTGTGGCGATTTTAGTAGTATTCCAAGCCCTGTGCCTTTGACATTTGAGGATCCATCAGTATAGAGTATCCAAGGATCCTTGGTCTCCTCTAGCTGCTGGACTTCTAACTCAGCTTCTTTTTGTAAATCACTACTGAAATCAGCCACAAAGTCAGCTAATGCTTGGGATTTGATGGCTGTCCTAGGCTCATATCTTATATCATAGGCACTAAGCTTCACTGCCCACTTAGCCATCCTTCCTGACATCTCTGGTTTCCTGAGGACATTCTTAATTGGAAAATTAGTTTTAACAACAATAACATGAGTTTCAAAATAATGTCTCAACTTAGTAGATGCCATAATTAATGCAAGAATAAGCTTTTCAAGGTGTGAATACCTAGATTCGGTATCAAGTAAACTTTTACTTACATAATAGATAGGATGTTGTGTACCTTCATGATCCTTAACAAGGACTGCACTTACTGCTTTTGAGGATACTGCAAGATACAAGGATAGCACATCGCCTTTTTCTGGTTTCATCAAGGCCGGGGCTGAGGATAGGTAATCTTTGAGAGCTCTTAAGGCATTTTCATGCTTCTCAGTCCACTCAAATTTCTTGTTCTTCCTTAGGATATCATAGAATTCTTTGCACTTCTCTGAGGATTTGGATATAAATCTGTTCAAAGCTGCTATCCTGCCTGTTAGCCTTTGGACATCCTTAGCATTGGCCGGAGATTTGATGTTCACTATTGCTTTGATTTGTTCTGGACTGGCTTCAATGCCTCTCTTGGTCACCATATATCCTAGGAATTTGCCTGCTTTAACACCAAAGTGACATTTTGAAGGATTAAGTTTCATATTATATTTATCAAGGATATTGAATGCTTCCTCCAAGTCTCTTAGGTGATCCTCAGCCTTTATTGATTTTACCACCATATCGTCTATGTAAACCTCCATAGTTTGTCCAATCTGATCCTTGAACATCATATTCACTAGCCTTTGATAAGTTTCACCTGCATTTCTTAGTCCGAATGGCATAGCAATATAGCAGTATATACCAGTTGGAGTCATGAAGGCTGTATCCTCTTGATCGGATGGTTCCATTTGGATTTGTTGAAATCCAGATGAAGCATCCATAAAAGTTAACAGTTCATGACCCGCAGTTGCATCCACCATGGAGTCAATGTGGGGTAATGGGAAAGGATCCTTGGGACATGCCTTATTTAAATCTGTGAAATCGACACATACCCTCCACTTTCCATTTTTTCTTTTGAACAACAACCACATTGGCCAACCATCTTGGATACTTGACCTCTCTAATCATACCTGCCTGGAGTAATTTCTCTACCTCTTCCTGGATAATGGCATTTCTTTCTGGTGCAAACTTTCTTCTCCTTTGATGGATTGGTTTGAAGGACCTATCAATGCCAAGTTTGTGAGTGATTACATCTTTAGATATACCTGTCATGTCTTCGTGTTTCCGTGCAAAGGTAGTCTTTCTCCTTTTGAGGAAGGATACGAGGTCTTCTTTCATTTTGCCAAGGATCCCTGATCCGATATAGACTTTGGATTCAGGATCACGAGGATCCATGAGGATTTCTACCACATCCTGCTCTCTTGCCTCCAAGACATCCCTTGGAGGATACTTTGATTGCTATTGCTCCCTTGACTTCGAGGCTGGTTTCATCGATGAAGTATAGCAATTCTTAGCCTCCTGCTGATCACTATCAATCTTGACTATTCCCCAAGGACTAGGGAGCTTCACACATTGATGGTAAGTAGATGGGACTGCCTTCATATCGTGTATCCAGGGCCTGCCAAGGATAACATTACAACAAGATAAACAGTCAATAACACAAAATTTTTGATAAGAGTGTAGGCCTTCGATGTATATTGGGAGCTTAATGTCCCCCAGGGTATTCTTAGTTTCACCACTAAATCCCACGAGCACGGAGGATCTTGGTATGATATCTGATTCAGGGATACCCATCTTCTTTAGAATATCAAGCTGGATAATGTTTACTGAGCTTCCTCCGTCTATAAGGATCCTGCGGACAAAATGGTTAGAAATGAAAAGAGTAATAACTAAACCATCGTGATGAGGATCCTGGATATCAACACGATCATCCTCATCAAAGGTTATGACTTTTCCTTCGGAGACACTTGATGTTCGAACGGGTCTTTCTCCATTATCCATTTTAGTTTCCTTTGCATGCCTTTTAGCTGCTGAGAAGGATGTGCCACAAATGTCTGATCCTCCAGAAATAAAGTTTATTACTTGTGCATCTGCTGGAGGGGCCGGAGCTTTCTCAGGGATCCTTTCAGGATCCCGAGTCCTTGACTTTTTTCTACCCAACAATTCTTTTAGATGCCCCTTGCTCAACAAGTATCCAATTTCCTTTCTTAGTGCAATGCATTCTTCTGTAAGATGCCCAAAATCTTCATGGTATGAACACCACTTTGATTTATCTTTGGTTGCAGCTGGTCTGTCATTTTTTCTGGGCCATCTGGCTTTATCACCTAGATTCTGCATCGCAAGGATTAGTTCATTGTTATCGACAGAAAAACAATATTCAGAAATTGGAGGATAATCCTCATCATCCTCTTCCTGATCAACAGCATACACGTTCTGGTTATCAGATATGTTATAGGATCTGAACTTGTTGTTCCTGAATGAGGATCCTTGCTTATCTTGCTTTGAGGATCCTGCTAACCTCTCCTGGATCCTTTTGTCATCCTCTAGCCGGATGAACCTAAGTGCCCGGGTTCTTACCTCATCTAGGTTTCTGCATGGTGTCATAACAAGATCATCATAGAACAATGAATCCCTAAGCAATCCCATTTTGAAGGCCTCAACAGCCGTGGCTATATCCAAGTTGGGAATGTCTAAGGATTCTTTACTGAATTTGGTGATATAATCCCTTAATGATTCATTATGACCCTGGGTTATCCTATATAGATCACTAGTTAATCGTTCAAATTTTCTACTACAAGAAAACTGATTATTAAATAGGTTAACTAGATTAGCAAATGAGGTAATAGAGTAGGGGGGAAGACTTAGCAGCCATTTGAGAGCTGATCCAGTAAGAGTGGATCCGAATCCCTTGCACAGGCATGCTTCCTTCAACCTTTCTGGGATTGGATTGATCTCCATCCTCTCCCTGTATTGTGCTATGTGTTCTTCAGGATCCGTCGAACCATCATACAGCTTCATGGTTGGCACATGGAACCTCTTGGGTATCTCAGCATCACAGATTGGTGGTGCAAAACGAGATATCTTGTGGCTCCCATCTGCAATCTCTGGGATAGGTTTGACCACTCCTGGAACACTTGATATCATATCTTTCAACTTTTGCAACTCTTTGGCCATGGCGTGGTTGATACCTGGATCCTGCATAAGGCCATGATTAGTAGTATAAGAATTATTAAAAGTGTTACCTCCCATTGGATTCAAATTAGGAAGAATGGATGTTAATCCATATTGTTGGGGCTCTGGAATGATCGAAGGACCAGTAGAAGCAATGGTCTGCATCGGAATAAAATCTCCCTGATGGACATCTGAACTTCCTGTTTGCAAACTCCTCAAGGATCCTGGCATCTGGAAGGATCCCTGAAACTGGGACGATCCTGGAACAAAGGAGGATCCTTGAACCTGGGATGATCCTGGAACAAAGGAGGATCCTTGAACCTGGGACGATCCTAGAACAAAGGAGGATCCTTGAACCTGGGATGATCCTGGAACAAAGGAGGATCCTTGAACCTGGGATGATCCTGGAACAAAGGAGGATCCTTGAACCTGGGATGATCCCGGAACAAAGGAGGATCCTTGAACCTGGAATGATCCTGGAACAAAGGAAGATCCTTGAATCTGCTGCGCTCCTGAGTATCCTCCTGAATTCATGAAGGATCCCATATGCTGAGGATAGGATCCTGCTGGCTGGAAATATGAACCTGATGCCTGGGTCACTGTTGTTGTTCCGTAGTGCACTCCTTTTGGTCCACCCACATATTGAACATCTGGAACCACTGATGGCTGAGAAGTAATCACCGGAGTATCAAAATTCAAAGATCTGGGCACTAGTGGGGAATGATCCTCTGCCGTTTTCTTTTGTTTCTTGAGATCTCCGATTTCTTTGAGAATCCTTTCATTGGTCTTATCCTGTTGCTGTATATGATCCTTCATCTGCAAAATCAAAGTAAACATGTCACTAGTAGTGGGAGTGTAAGAAGCAGAAGAAGTTGGAGGTTTGGAGAAAATGGGAGTTGGTTTCTTCTCGGCATTTTTCTGAGGTCCAGAAGGTGGTGGAGGCAAAGGTGGAATGCCCTGAGATGAATTGACCGCAGACATTGCAGTAGAGGTATTCTTCAATGATGAAGCCATGTATTTGTATGCAATGAACCGGAATGATCACCAACAGAAAAACTTCTTAGGAATGAAGCACCAATTGCCCCACGGTGGGCGCCAAACTGTTTTGGTCAAAAAATCTGATGAGGATAATGCAACCAAACTCTCTGTTACGGGGTATGATGCTTGAATTACTTTGTAGCAGTAAGGATCACTATGAAAAATAAATAACAAGTGACACAAGGTTTATACGGGGAAAAAGCCCTTGATCAAGAGTTGATCTCCGGCACAAAAAACCCCGGGTGATGGAAACTACCAATCACCAAGCTTAAATAAATCAGTAAATGTTTACAACTTCGGATAGTAACGAGCTAGGTACAAGGATCACTAGTGTGAAATGTGTGAAAGTGAGCGAAAACTGTTAAGTGTTTGCCGAAAGCTTTAAGAGTGCGATTGTATGAGAGTGTGTGTAGCTGAAAAATGGCTAAGTGTTCTAATTACTAGCTCGTCACCCCTTTAAAAATAGAAGTTAACTACGCTAACAAACTATCCGACTTTTGTGCCAAGCTCCCACGTTCTCCACAACGTCCATTTCCAGTCAAACGTATGCGAAATACCCGTGGAATATTCCATAGTAACGTTGCCAAGACCAAGTCAAGCTTGTTACTCCTGCAAAATAATACGAAACACAAACAAACAATCGTTAGTATGAGGATCCTTAAGGTGATCCATGATCCTGATCCTGAAGCTCTTCTGAGGTTCACTATCTGTCATAGAAGTAAGGATCATTAATTAGGATAACAAGTAAGGATCACTAATTGTTAGAAAATCCTCCCCTAACAATGATCATGATACACTTAGGCGCACTCGGGCCTTAGTGACTTAAAACTATGAAAGACAATTTAATTCATGTTATGTTTCCGTTATTTCAAAAACAATGAAAACTCTAATTCTAATAAAACCAAAATTTAAGTACCATGTGTTGTGAAACAATTATTCTGTTACTACACTCCCCGACGTTTCCGCCGCAGTTTGTTGTTTTACGCGGTCAAGGTGTGACACGTAAATTATATGAATTATGGATCCGGGTAATGGGTTAAGGTTTGGATATGTATTAAGGTGTGAATCCCTCTCCTAGATGTTGAATGATGCATTTTTCACGATTTTTGGCATTAAAACTCGTCCTAGAACCGCCTAAAAATGTTGGTAATTGCAAGTTGGGCGTATTGATACTCTGGTGGGCGTACTGGTACTCTGGCTGCATTTCAAAAACTATGTTCTCTGCTGGAATATGCCCCAAATACGCCCAAAAACCAAAATGGAGTGAGAGTAGGGATACACCTATGAAAGTATGGCTACGTCCATGCTTGTTCTTGACTTGTTTCTATGCTCGTAATGGGTTACTCTAATGGTTTTTACTATGTGGGTTCGTTTAACACGTTTATTTCTTGCGTATTCTAATACTTTGATTGATTAACGTGTTATAGGTATATCAAAGTTGCGTTCCGGATGAAGATCAAGCATATCAAAGAACCGAACACAAAGTCGACACTTGCTTCCATTTTGTTTATTTAACGTAAAAGATATTATGACTTCGGTTTTTGTTAGGAATTTAATGAATGTAATTCAAAGTTTTTTTTTATATTTACATTTTGAATAATGTTACTTATCTTTAAGTATGGGAATATAAATGTAAAATTAGTGTGGGTCTTACAAGTTAAATTTCCTTTTAAATTGTTTCCTACACTAAGGATCCTGGCAGTTTATCCAGGATCCTAAACAACAAACCAAACCTTTTCACAAGTATCTCACATCACTTTCTCAATTTGGTTATCAAAACACTCTTGTCAATTTTTAACCAAAACAGTACCCTTAAGTATTGTTAGGGATAGAATTTCACAGCTTATGGATCACGGATCCTCAGTTCAGTTTGAATTAAGGATCCTCAAAAGATGTTGCAAGACTAAGGATCCAGGATCCTTATTATTATCCTAAACTAACAATTGTTTCCATCATGCTTTAACTTATTTTGCAGGTGTATTCAAATAAGACTTGGTCCAACCGAGATTCTAGGGGAATATGCTTGATGATTCTGCACGTGTAAGGACTCTTTGACCGTTATGGTGATCATGGGGAGCTTGCACCATTTGCGGATAGTTAGTTAGCATAGATAGTTTCTATTTTTAAATGGGGATACAAGCTTGATTTAGATATTATTGGCAACACTCGTACACTATACACTCGAACTCTCTTGGCGATTACTCACTTACACACTAGCAATCATTGTAACAAGCTTGATATCATCCCAAGTTGTAAACTTTGTTGTTCTAATATAGTTGGTGATAGGTAGTTTCCATCACCCAAGGTTTTTTATGCCGGAGATCATTCATTGATCAAGGGCTTTTTCCTCGTATAAATCCTTGTGTTCATCACTCATTTCACATATTTGTTGTTCATACATTTGTCTAATTAACCAAGCATCATACCTCACAAAAATCAGATTTGGTTACATTATCCTTATGTGATTTTTGACCAAAACAAGTATTTTAATGGATAATGTATTAATTTTGTTGGACATTGAACTTAATTAAAAACATAGTTATTTAAGTTTTAATAGTAAAACCACAACCACGAGTTAGTTGTTTGATCCATTATGGATCTTGATACACACGGTCCTAAATAACCCACTTCATCCCACAATGTGGTTGCATTGTTTTCTCATTTATGGACATGCTAAAAGATATTAAGTATTTCCCAGGACGTTAGTCTCACCTACCTTGATACAGTAAACCATGATAACTCTCGGATACGGTCGACGTTGACAAACATTAAATGACCGAATGAATTGTAAGACAAAATATATATTAATTATATATTTATATGGTAATCATGATCATTTATATAATAATTAGATCAAAATAATTAATTATACATTATTAGATTAATTGGTAATTGTTTGACGGACATAATTACCCTTCTTAACTAATAAGGGTTACCTTTTGGTGTATTATATAAGGGGGATTATTAGAGAGATAAATGGTTACTCATAGTGAGTGCAATCCAGGAGTCGGTTCTAGATCAAGATGAAGAAGAACATGGTGCGAATCGATCAATAACGAGGTGCGGAATCCCTCGGCATCGTCAAAGAATCATCAACAACGATATCAACGCTTAACATGTCCAATTTCATTAAGAGAATATGAAAGTACAACAGATCCGAATGCAAACTGGACAGAGCTTCGCTATGACAAAATGGCAAAAGGTTCTAGACAAATGACCATACTCTACTATTTATAGGCAAACCATGGAGAGGTGGAGTCATCCGATCGGATGGCCATCCGTCCGGATGACCCGTGTCATGCGTTCGGATCACTTCTGACATTTAACGTTCCGTTCTCCTGATTCGTCTAGATATAAAATAACATACATACACAAATATACAATGGCATATTACAGGACAAAATACATAGACTCGATACAGACGGAAGCTACAGACATAATGCACTAACAGACTCCCCCTTGGATGTAGCTGTAGTCTTCCTTCCTGCATAGTCTTTAAACCACCCTCCTGCTGTGTCTTTTAGCTCTGTTATTCTCTCTCCTCTTTTCTTCTCTTTCAGCAAGCATCTTGCGCTCCAAAGGTCTACCGATCTCATTCCAGTACTTTCTATATTCAGGATCTCCATCTCACTTTCTATCCCACCTTGGTATCTTGTTCTCTTCCTTTTCAATTGGTGTTTGATCAATTGGTGGAGGCCTGAAGAGCTTTCTTCTTCCAAGAACCACAACTCTTTCAGCTATCTTCTTGAACTTCTCGCTCCGTTTTTCTTTCTTTAAGAACTCCTTCAATTCAAGATCTCTGAACTTAGACTCACAATATCTTCCTGAGTTTATATCTTTCGCAAAACACAGATTAGCCATCTTCTGATATTGCTGAGCTTGAGCCTTGTCTGGAGCATCATATACAATCTTGTTGAAAAGCATAAGCACTCAATATCCTTCTTTAAACAATTCACCAACCACATAGGATCTAACACATTGATCCTTCTTGCTTCTCCCGTCTTTTTATCAAATAATAAGATAACCGCTTCTGCCGTGCTTTGATTGTACATCCAACCTTGAAAGTCTTCATAAAAGTCTTGTTCCATCACACACAATGGCATATTCTTTAAGCATCTTGGCGGCTTTATCTTCAGAGTAATATCTTTCTCTTTTGTTACTGGATCAAACTTTATAACTTGCTTTGGATATTGCGGCTTCCAATCAGGAAATTTGTTCTTTGCCTGGAGCTTGATGTAGTTCCATAGCTTTTGGTCATGTATCTTCACTTCAAGACCGTAATAGAACTGTTTGATATTCTTAGTTTGCACTAGCTCCTCCACATCCCACCAAGGGAGTGTTCTAATGTCAGACAAGAATTCGAAATATTGAACCCCGTGCTCCCTTCTGATAGCATACACTTTCAAATCCTCAAGATATCCCCAAGAAAGAATGTCACCCAGAGATTTATCGGGATGATCCGTGAAATACTGCAGTGGTCTCTTGTACTTCCTCTCTTTAGGCATAGCCTTGAACCAGTTCTTTCTTTCTTCTAACAATGTTTCCTGTGGAACTGTCTCAGGAATACCCTCAGTTGATATCTTTTCCACCACTTTCCTACGAACCTCATCTTCATTGTGTGATCTAAACATCTCAGCAAATGTAGGAAACGTGTCATCAACACCAGAGTAATGAAAAGGTGTATCTTCTTCAGATGTATCAGAACCCTCTTCAACTTCAACATTATTGAAATTATCAGCTTCATTTGCAAATTTAAACTCATATTCTCTCTCTGGAGACAGTGGAATCTCATCTTCTATATCAAACTTTAGATTCCCATCATCTAAACCCAATTCTTCTAACATCTCTTCTCTGGTCATAGGTACTTCTAACCCCCCCTCAAATGCAGAATGCAAGTAAATAACTTTGGGTTGTGTTAGGAATACCTGATCAGTGTGTTGCTTGCTAGAAGAAGAAAACTCCTGATGCTGATCCTCCACTTGTTCATTAATCTCATCATTAAGAAAATCATCAAGCGTTTGTTGAACATTAGGCTTCGTAACCAACAAGCCAGTTGCCCCTTGATCATCATCATCGTCATCACCATTATCATTTTCTGGATCATAGTTGTTGATGTCGTCCAACAAATCTTTCAACTCTTCATCGTTGAAGAAACACTGGTTTAATTGACCGGAATCAATTGAACCAGGGGGTTTGAATCTGCATAAAAGGGGTTAATCTTCTCGTTTGGACTCGAGGGTGACTGATCTCCTTCTTCGTCTAATAACTGCAAAATAAACAACCGTCAGACTCGCCATGGGGAGAATGGGGGTTCTCTCCGTGACCACCCTCCGGCGTGAGAATAAGTACAGGCTTTGATGAAGAAGAAGAAGAACTAATCGTAAAGTGAAGTGAGTGTAACTTGAAGGTTTGTACCTGAATTATCCTTTATTTATAGCCAAAGTTTGGGCGGAAAAATCTGTTGATGAAAACTTGACGGAAAGTTCCTTTCTGTAAGCGGTTATTTCCTCTACTGTTAATCACTAACGGGTGTGTGTGAGCACACGGATCGTGGTCGTGATCAATGGTTGGGGTGATGCCACGTGGAAAGTGGGCAAGTGTGGATCTTTCTTCCATTTTGAGCCATCATCGTGACTTTAAGAGGTGTTTGGGATGATGCCACGTGGCCATTCGGTTATAACCGAATGGTTGTGCATGAATAAGCCTTCTAGAAGGATTACAGCTATAATCCTGTGTGGCTCTTCCTCATGGTAATTCTGTTATGACAGAAAGGTTTATTTTTGTCCAAGTCTGGGTGACTTTTGCGTGGAGATATTGTTAGGATTTTATCCTATCTGTTGCATGAGAGCTTTGCGCAAGGGTTTATTAGTTCCTTTTGGCGTGCGGATATTGAAAATTGTTTCCTTTTTAAGTTCTCTTTTTAGGATCAGTGCGCGGCTGCGTAAGATCCTTTCAAAGAGGTTCACTGTTGATGAAGTTATGGTATGGTCCTAAACGCCTGAGCAAGGTTTTTAGGACCTTACCCCTTCAATTGTCCAACTCCTCCTCTTCTTCTTATTCTTCTTTGTTACCATCCTTTTCTTCTTTATAACAAAGGAGTTTCGTATCAGGATCATTTTCAGTACTAGCTCTTCTCGCCTTCCATCTTCGTTCATCAATTTTCACCAAACAAATAACATCTTTCAAACTGTATGGTAGTGAGAATGATTCGCCAATAAGAACAAAGCTTTGTACTGGATCAACATCCATGTTCTCCTCTTCTACGTTCACCTCTGCTTCTGTCATTTCTACATCAACGCCTTCAACTTCAGACTGAACTTGTTGGTTGGAAGATCCAAGAATCTCTTCATTATCAACCACCAACCCTTTCTTTCTCTGAGTTGCTTCCTCAGCCAACTCATTTTCTCTCTGAATTCTTCTCTGTTCAACCCTTTATGTCTCCAGATCATTATACACAGCTTGGACATTGATTTCAAGCTTGTGTTCTATTACAGCATACAACATATTCCACTGCTCATCTTTTACAACCTTATCTGCTCTCAATGCTTCTTTTTCTTGCCTTAACACTTTGCTTTCATTAGAAGAAGATTCATCTAACTCACCAATCATCTGATGCAGCGTCTTGTTTACTTCATTCAAGTTCTCATACTTCTTATTTACTTCATCGAACTCTTCAGTGATTCTATCAATAACTTTAGCATGATCATCAAGGTCATCAGTCAAAGTATCAATTCTGTCAGCATGATCATTAACTGCTTTCTTTAATTCAACATTTTCAGCTTTTACTGCCTTAAGTTTCTCTTTCAATTCATTACGCTCAGCTTCTGCTTTCTTCTTAGCCTTTTCAAGAACACTTACTTTCTTTGTCAGAAGATTTACCTTGCCTTCATTGAATAAATCTCCAATATCATCCAAACTTACAGGCCCTGGTCCAAGATTATCAGGAAATCTAGGAAAACCTTGGCTTGAACTTGAAGAATTATCTTTCTTTGATTGCTCTGGATCATCTTGAATGTGGATCGTAGGATTCACTGGTGGAGGTGGTGGAGTAGACTCTCTTTCTCCCATGAATTGAACTTCATCTTCATCATCTTTCTCAGCTTCCACATTCTTTTGAACTTTTTCAAAGATCGGACTTTCAGGACCTTGAACACTTTCAACTTCTCGTTTCTCAGCATTTTGAACTTGTTCAACTTCTGGAATACTTTGAGTTTCAGCAAGCTTTTCAACCTCTGGAGTACTCTGAGTTTGTTGAATTTCTGGAGCTTTACCACTTTGAATTCCAGGCATTGTAGCTGCTCCCTTTCTTGCTCTGACATTCCTTGGAATAACACTTGTAGGCTTAGCCTTAGGCTTCCTTGTACCTTTCTTTTTCTCTTCGGGTGTTGGAATGTACGTTGCATCCTCTTCATCAGAACCCTTTTTCTTCTTTTGATGCTTCACTTTCAACCTTAACTTTCCAACGCCAATCTTTGAAGTATCAATTTCAGGCTCTGTATCACTTTCTGTTGCACTAGAGTCAGTGTGAGCAACACCTTCAACTTCCTTTTCTTTGACACTTTTACCACCAACAATCTTTGAAGATGTCTCAGCTTCTTTTGCAGCTTTAGCAGCTTGATCTTCTTCGTTCTTCTTTAAATACTCTTATAGAGTTACTTTCATCAGATCAACGCCTTCTTGAAGTACGTCTGCTGGAGGAATTACTGTTTCATCAACTAACCTTGGTGGTGATTTCTTCTTTGTGGGCTCTGCAAAACAAACATTAACACTTATTAGAATGATATAACAAAGAATGATCTAGCTTTTCTTGTGACTCCCCCTTTCAACTTTACCCTTAGTAACAATCTTCGGTGTCACCACTTTAGGTGAAATCTTAGGAGTCCTCTTTCTCTTTCCATCCTTCACAAACCAATACTTTAGCTTTTTCTCATGCATCTCACTCAGACGTTCAGTTTCATCTTCTGAATCACTGTTCTCATGTCTCCAGTGATCATTTGTAGGTGCTACATAGTTTGGATCTTTGATCTTACAAATCATTCCCTTAACTCTCGGCTCCTGATCCTCTGTCACCCCTTTATACTTGTTTAGCCTGTTCAATGTTTTAGCACTCATGTGTTGTAACTTCAATTCATCAGCTGGATTCTTTGGTAAATCAGGCACTTGATCATTCAACACCATCTGAATGAATCTTGGGTACATAATGTATTTCTCGCCTTTGATGTTGTCAATCATGTGCTCAAACAATACTTGTGAAATATTGTAAGGCCTATTCAAAACTAAACAGGTGATGATATTCATAATGTAGTCTGATGTCTCGTCGTATGCTCCTTTCCTGTGTGATAGAGCTTGTATAACACAATGAACCATGAATTTGTATGGACGAAAAAATCTAGACTTGAGATATTTATCATT
Source organism: Helianthus tuberosus (assembly GCA_030545235.1). NCBI lineage: Eukaryota > Viridiplantae > Streptophyta > Magnoliopsida > Asterales > Asteraceae > Helianthus > Helianthus tuberosus. Next base: position 191,349,013 of record CM060407.1, on the reverse strand, counting down.
TACATGCCCTGAAAATCTCATTCTGAACCACAATCCCTTGCATAGTCTTTCTGGAACAATAATTGGGTCATTATCACTATCTTCTAAATCTAGAACCCTTCTTATGTCCGCCACTGAGAATTTAACTTAAATATCTATATCCTTTCCTTTATCGTCTTTTTTCTTGACTGTCGAATATATCATCTTATCTATCTCGTCATACCTTGCAGACTTCCAAAACAACCTAACATGTGACTCATAGCATTTAGTCTTATCCGTTAATGCCGTTGCAATTCGACTATTCTTCAAAAATTGCACTATATCTTTAACTGGTTCCATATTTGCATAGTTTTCTTCTAAGATACAGTAGATGTTGTGATTTGCGTGCCAATCAGATGCTCTTTCCTATAAAAATATGAAAGTTAAAATCAGCACGAACTACAAGACATAAAAATGAAAAGTGAAAATTTTGAAAAACTTGAAAATTTTTCTAACTCTGGAACACTCTACACTCTATACACTCTACTCAGTACTGATGATCGGATGGCCATCCAATCGGATGAGCCTTAATCAATAAAGAACAACATCAGTTAAGGATATGTGCATTTGGATCGGATGGGCATTCGATCGGATGGTCATCCGATCGAATTGCCATTCGTTCCAAACATCAACAGTTGAGCACTTTTGAAATAACAAACATGTGAATGAGTGTTTTGGATCGGATGGCCCTCCGATCAGATGGTCATCCGATCAGATTGTCATTCGATTGAAAACACATATCAGTTAAGCATGTTCAACAATTAAACCATTTGAGAACACAAACACTTAAACATATAAAGTGTCATGGATCGGATGGCCCTCCGATCGGATGGTCATCCGATCGGATTGTCATTCGTTCCATGAGCCCATGAAGAACAGTTTGAATCCTAAACATGAATCATAAAAAAATTCTAACAATTTTCTAAAATTAAACACACTTTCACGTAGAGAATTTGCCGATTAACAAAACCCTATATTCAGATTTCTTTAAAACTTAATGGTTTGGGTTTAATTTGACATTATGTGCTATGGCTGTCGACACCTATACATCATACAATCTTCATTTTTAAGTTATTTTTAGTGAAATTGAAACGGTAAACCTATAGATCTAAGGCCGATGAACAAAACCCTATGTTTGATTTGCACCATAATAGCCTAAATAAGCCTAGATCTAGGTTATAAACTTATCCGAGCCGACACCCTCTAAAAACATCAAATTCATTGAAATTTAACGGTGAAAATTAGTAAACTTACCTTTCCCATAGTGAAGGTTGAGCGTGCCAACAATCCTATGTAACTTGGAAAGCAAGAATGTGAGGAAACAATCAAGATTGGTTGAGAGTGTTTGAGTGTGAAACGGAGGGTAGTTCGTTCGGATAGCATTGACTGAATGACTTTGACTTATATTTATAACCTTTGACCACTGCTCGGATGGCCCTCCGATCAGATTGCCATCCGATCGGATTGTCATCCGTTCCACACTCCACTTCTACAATTTTTTCAATTTTATTTTTCACATTTTATCTGGTTTGGTCAGTTTTAGATATCCACTCAAGTATCTAGGTCCAAATTAATGACCCTAGGCACTCAATTTGTCTACCAAGTCCAAGTTAATGACCTTTAGTTGACCCGAAACGAAACAACTGACATTTTGTTTAAAAAATTTTCAAACACTTTTTCCGAAAATTGTTCAAGTGTCAACTTAATGAACTTTATTATGACTTTGAAATTCTCAAACTTTCAAGATTAGCTCCCAACCCAGTCGCTCAGCCCAGAAACTTCCTACTTCGCTTCACTTATGAGATTCTGAAGATCAGCTTTCCACCTTGGTTTGTCAAAAAACTAAAGCAGAAGAAAAAATCTTTTTGGGATTTTAAGAAAGTTTTTAAACTAAAACCTACGGAAAATCTTTTTGGGTTTTAAGCTAAACTGAAATGAAATACAGTAAAGTAAACAATAAACTATTTACAAACATGTTTTTGGTGAGTGTGTTAGAGGATCATATCAGCTGCCGACAAATTACAAGTACCGTTGAGCTTAATTTCACGCTAAGTATTAAACAATTCACTTAAATTGCCAATATACTGACCCTTTTAAATTTTCACACATATTTCAACTAAATCAGGATACGATTTAATGTTTTAAGTACTTAACTTATACGCGTATCCCACCTCAGAATATACTCTCGAATCCAGATTTCTATATTCAGTCTTACAGGTGAACGTACAATAATGATATATGTAAAGGGTAGTGCGAGGCCATGAGAGCTCAGGTTAGAACTTTCGTTTAGACAAAGAGATGATGGCTCGACTTTCGATGTGTCCCGTTTGGGGATCTTTTCTTCAACATCACATGATTCGCATTTTACAATGTTTATCATTTTTTATGCTGAGGGGAGGCTTTAAATATTAAAGCTGTGCAGAGCATTATACGAGGACTAGGCTATTGCTTCCGCAAAATCAGAAGTCCTGGTATAATACCCCAGATATCATCAAGTACATAGACCTAGTATGTCAGAAATAGAAAATATTTCAAACAAGATTTCAGGGGTTACCTATATATCCAAGAGATGTTCCCCACGAAATAAGTAAGACATGATTTCATGTTTATATCCCGAAAAAGTCTACTAAACGTATAAAAACCTATCGGCATATCATCAGCGAGACTATTTAACGCTTTAAAACTTTACATATCTTTAGCATACCGTAACTGTCTAGCTGATGTACTATCATTTCCTCTTTTTACACAAACTCTTTTTGGTTTTCTATTGTTTTTAAATTTTGCAAAAATATCCCATGTTTTTGTATTTTTGCATTTTTTATTGTTTTTGTATTTTCAGAAAATATATCTATCTCCCCCTAAATACGAAAACAACTAAAAAGACGACAAACCAAAGCAGTCTGCTTTTCAACATCCTCTGCTTCGGTTTTCTCATCAACGCCGAGTATTTCCTCTTCCGCCGACAAAAGTTTCATACCATCCAATTTTAATAGATATTGAAAACGTGATTTATCAAAAGCTTTGGTTTGTAAATCTGCCTTTTGTTCGTCGGTGTGGATTTTGTCTATTCTAATCAACTTCTTCTTGAAACAATCACGAATGAAGTGATGTCGAATTTCTATATGTTTAGTTTTAGCGTGATGTACCGGATTTTTCGTTATGTTGATTACAGCCTCATTATCAACAAATATAGGAGAGGTAAGAAATTGCAAACCGTAATCGCGCATCTGTTGCTGAATCCACAGGATCTGCGAGCAGCTGCTGGCAGACACGTACTCTGCTTCACATGTTGAAAGAGTAACAGAGGTTTGCTTCTTACACTGCCACGTGACCAGTCGGGGTCCAAAGAATTGGCATCCTGCAGTTGTTGATTTTGCATTGAGCTTGCAGCAACCGAAGTCAGAATCTGAATATCCTTCGAGCTTGAAGTCACCATCTTTGGGATACCACAACCCCAGGCTTGGGGTTCCTTTCAGGTAGCGTAGGATCCTTTTGACGATAGACATGTGCGAGGCTCTAGGACTTGACTGATATCGCACCGCGAGGCATGTCGGGTACATTATATCAGGTCTGGATGCTGTTAAGTACATCTGCGAACCAATCATCGAGCTGTATAGCGTCTCGTCGACCTTCTCTCCGGTGAGATCAGGATTGATACCGTGATTAGTTGCTAATGGGGTGGACATTGGAGCCGTCTCAGACATCCCGAATTTCTCCAGAACGTCGTAAACGTACTTTGTTTGATGTATGAAAGTTCCCTTAGGCATCTGATTGACTTGTAGCCCTAGGAAAAACTTCATCTCACCTATTGACGACATCTTGAACTTTTGCTTCATCACTTGTTTGAAATCTTTGCAAAGTTCTTCGTTTGTTGACCCAAAAATAATGTCATCAACATATATCTGAATGATCAGTAGATGACCAGTGACCTCCTTAGTGAATAGAGTGGCATCCACCTTGCCTCGGATAAAGCCATTGGCAAGTAAGTGTTGAGAGAGCGTCTCGTACCAGGCTCTCGGGGCCTGATGCAAACCATACAACGCTTTGTCTAGAAGGTAGACTTTGTCTTTGTGTATCGGATCGGTAAAGCCCGGTGGCTGACCGACATATACCTCCTCTTTCACTTTTCCATAAAGGAACGCCGATTTGACATCCAACTGGTAAACTTTAAAACCTTTCCATGAAGCGAAAGCAAGGAATATTCTGATGGCTTCAATTCGAGCAACCGGAGCGTAAACTTCAGTGAAGTCTATCCCTTCTTACTGACTAAAACCCTGAACAACGAGTCGAGCTTTGTTTCTGACTATCACTCCTCGATCGTCTCTCTTGCATTTGAACACCCATTTGGTGTTTATTTTTCTGTGTCTGTCAAGAAGATCGACAAGTTTCCATACTCCAAGCTTTTCAAATTGACTTAGCTCCTCTTGCATCGCATTCACCCATGATTCTTCCGTCAGTGCTTCTTTATATGTTCGAGGTTCAATCTGCGAAATAAAGCAACTGAGTGAGAATTCAGTTTGTAATGGAGCAATTTTAGTATAAAACCATGTAAGGCCATGATCAATTTGGCTTCTTGTGCGAACTCCTGATTGCAATTCTCCTATAATCAACTCCTCGGGGTGATAAGATAGAGTCCTCGGCATAACTTCACCGGGAACGTTCACCTCGCCTTCCAAATTTGTGACATTCTGGTTTGCAACTTGTTCTTCAACATGGACTGTCTGGTCTGAAGATTTGATCTGCTCCCCCTCAGATTCTGAATCACCGCGATCAAAGGTCGGGCTATCTGAATCATCATAGACTATCGTTGTCTGATTTTCTGGAGCAGGCTCTAGTTCCGAAGTAGTCTGAGTTTGCTGAACATCATCATTCTCACCAGCATGACTGGGCCTAGCTTCATTATCATTGGAAGTATGTTGACGTTTAGAAGACCTGGCTAGAAATCTTCCCTGAGATGCTTCATAATACCGTAAAATATCCAATTCATCAAAATACTCTGGCTCTTCTTCGAAGTCAAATGAATCCCATAGGGCATCATAATTGAATCGCCATGAGTCTGCGGGCTTCTGTGGAGGCATTGTGTAACCTTGACATTCAACGTGTTGTGCTTCGATGATCCTCCCAAGACTTGGAACAAAGACTCGTCTAAGTGGACTGGAGTAGCCCACGAAGATACCTTCTAAACTCTTCGAACCAAACTTTCCATCGGGATCTAGAACAGTGAAGGGAGACCCAAACGACTCTAGATATTCAAGATTTGGCTTGCGATTGTTGATCAGCTCGAAACATGTTTTATTATGTTTCTTCACAGTAAGTACCCGGTTGAGCGTATAGCAAGCGGCAGATACAGCTTCTCCCCAAAAGTTGATAGGTAACTTTGAATCAGCTAGCATCGTTCATGCCATTTTGATCAGCGTCCTGTTCTTTCTTTCTGCAACTCCATTCTGCTGAGGAGTATATGGTGCGCTGAACTCTTGCAGTATACCTCGTCTGTTGCATAATTCTTCCATTCTGTTGTTTTTGAACTCCGTTCCATTGTCACTTCTTAGTTTACGAATGCGGGTTTGGTACAAGTTCTCTATCTTTCTGAATAATCTCAACAAACTCTCAAATGTTTCATCTTTAGACTTCAGGAACATCATCCATGAAAATATCGAATAATCATCGGTAACCACTAGGTAGTAAAGATCTCCAGTAATGCTCTTGACATTCACAGGACCAAAGAGATCCATGTGAAGTCTTTCAAGTGGCTTAGTGACTGAGTTCACCATTTTCTCGGATGGGATTTCTTGTGTTGCTTTCCTTTCAGACAGCTTATACATTCTCCCTCCAGGTGAAAACTCTTAAGATGAACACCTTTAACAAGATCATTGTGCACCAGGTGGTTCATCTTACGCAGGTAAATGTGGCCCATTTTTCCGATGCTACAGCACTGACTCCTTTTCAGTAGCTTTTGATACGAAACACTGAGGGTGACCCGTGGTAGTCATAGCAATGCTCATGTCCAACACGTATAAATCGTTTACCCTTGGTGCTCGCATTATGATCCACTCCTCGGGAATAACAAATCCCGACTTTAGAATCAAACACTCCTTGTCGGTGAAATGCGTTGAATACATCATGTCACAAATCTGAGAAATGCTGAGCAAGTTGTTTTCCAGCTCTGCTATGTAGTTGACTCTTTCAAATGTAACGACACCGTTTGATAATGTGCCATCCCCGATAATACGTCCTCCTTGATTTCCTGCGAAACCGACATAACCACCGTTGAAACCTCTAACATCGTATAACAGGGTCTTTCTTCCTGTCATGTGCCAGGACGCTCCACTATCTATAATCCACTTTGAGATAGATCTCGGGAGCTACTGCACATTTTACAAAAACTTAGTTAGAAGTTGAAGCAACCCAAGCCTCCTTTGACTCGGGTAGCGTGATGTTAATGTGAGTTGTTGCAGTGTTCAATGGTGGGAAGTTTTTGTCATTCATTTTTAGACTCTCCTTGGATCCAACCTCAACCTCTTTGTATAAAAAGAATTCGTCTTTCGGAGGTTGACCAGATGGTTGATCCTTCTTTGGAACATACTTCTTCCCTGGTGGGGTCGAAGTTTGTTTCTCAAGCTTTATGTAATAATCCAAAGGTACATCCATCTTAACCGAAGACAGTTTTTTTGACTGAACCTTTGGTTTTACTTCATCAGATGTCTTGGCTTGTGATTTTGACTTTGGTATCCATGTTTGTTGAGGAGAAGCAACCCGTTTGTAAAACTGATCATTTTTCTTTACCAGCTATTTTACGGGTTCAGTTTTGACTTTAATGATTTCAGATTTTGAAATTTTCTTCTCAACAAACATTGGCGATTTGCCTTTGACATCATTTTTCTTTCTCGAATTCTCAACAACCACAGACTTAGGTTTTGAGTTGGTACACTTTCGTGCTATGTGACCAACTTGGTTGCATTTGAAGCAAGTGCGGGTGTTAACTTCCCGACTTTTTTCCTTCAGTCTGAGGTTGTGATGCCTTCTTTGCAAAAAATTCTTCATTCGTTTTTGAAAAGATTTCCAATTCTTGCTCGGAAATTGAGCTTGAACTCTTAACAAACACTTTCTTTTCAATGAACTTTTGTTTCTGAAAATTTCTTTTTGGGTAACTCTTACCACCCTGATTACCACCCGACCAACTGTTTTGATTGTATTTGTTAAAATGTGGTGGCACAACAGGTTTCTTATAGTAAGATTTACCACGTTCAAAGTTCAACAACCTTTTCGAACTTGTTAACCCCTTAACTTCAGAAACATCAATTTCAACAAGTTTGAAAACTTTCTTCAACTTATCCACATTCACATTCTCGATCGGAAACTCAGTATCCGAGTACAACTTATCAGAACCACACATCTAATACATGACAAGAGTAGGTTCATCACTTGAGTTGTCCTGGGATTTTGGTTTCGGAATGTAGTTGTTTAGAAAACATTCTTCATCTTCAGTGGAATCACTGTCTGATTTTAGTACATTTTCAACAACATTTTTCACAACTTCAGATTGGACACTATCCTCATCCGATTGTGAAGTAAATGTGACATCAATTGTTTCTGGCAATTTTTTAGCATTTGTTTTCTCACTTGTTTTAGACTCATTAGCCGACCCGGATTGTTTCTTTGAAAAATTATTGAGCACAGGTGGTGGAACTTGATGATAACCCACCCCTGTTCCATCCGCGTAAACATCCTCACCAGCTTTGTTCTTCTCAATTGGTTTGGGTACAATATGTTGAAGAACAAAGCTAGCGGAGTTATAGCTGTTCAGTTTCAAATTTATTCTCTCGTTTTCAATCTTAGCTTCTTGGAATTGAAGCTTGAGACTTGCGATCTCATCCAGTTGCTAATTGATTTGTTTTTCTTTTGCCTGAAGAACTCCAAAAAGATGGGTATTTTTTGTGAGTTTTACCGTTTCGTTCATCAGAATCTTTTACCGATCTTTTGAGTTTATCAAAATTTTCTGAAATTCTTTGGTTTCTAAGACTTAATTTCTCATTTTCCTTTTGAAAACGTTCAACATCATTTTTATCTTTTTCAATCTTTTCTGTTAATTCTTTTATTCTTTCACTTGAAGCCTTAACCAGTTTATCATGATTTAGAACTTCTTTATCGATTAAAACCAACTTTTCAATCAGCTCCTGGATTCTTGTGTTTGCGAGATACGCATGTGTGTTGCAGACATAGCACTCTTTCGTGCAACCTTTGCAAGCACTTCCTATTTTAGCATTATCAGCCTTACCTGATTCGTTTTCCGAACAGCTACTACTAACCTTTCCTGATGACTCAGAACTAGAAGCAGACTTGGAATCTACCTCGAGTACTTTTGCCATAAGAACTTGGTCAGCCATCTTCTTTAGATTTTCAGCTGTCATTTCCTTGGTAGTGTCGATGATCCCTTCATCTTTCTTTTGTTCCAGGGACTTTAGATACTTTTGACGACTCTCCTATTTGAGTCTCTCTTTCTCGGCTCTTTTTGCATCATCGATTTTGATCTGTTCTTCATCTGACAGAATTGACTTCCTGAGAGTTTCGACATCAACTGATGATGGATCAACGAGAATGTTGCCCTTTGGATCTAAGTAACATTCACGATCCGGATCCCATCTTTTTGCCTTTTTGGCTTCTTTCCAAGATTTGTAGATATTTTTCTTCATTCTTTGTGCTATAGATCTCTCTCGGTTGTATGTTGAATCTGTTGTAGTTGCCATGAATGCAAAACCGACTGCGTCTTCATCTGGTAAAAATTCACTCCAATCAAAACCTTTATCATCTTGAATTACTGCCAACGCTCTCGATTTTTCTTTTGGTGTCTCCTCAATCTGTTTCATCCTCGGTGGCTCCTCACGGTTTCGATGATACACAACTTTCTTGTAATAGTCATCGTGAAAAAGGATTTGCTGTTTCATCTGCTGCAGAGTTCCTACATTCACGTTTGAAGTGTCCCTTCTGCTTACACTTGAAACAGGTCACCCTGGATTTGTCGAAACCAAGTTTTGTAGAAGGACCTCCAATAGAATTTCTCCCTGTGATTTCCATGAACCGTTGTGCTTTGCGGATCACAATCGCCATGCACAAATGAATATCAATCAACTCCATCTCCTCAGGATCTATCCGGTCGTAGTCTTCTTTTGTAAGATTGGTGTTTCCAATCTTTCCAGCTACCAGACTTTCGTACGACTCTAGGATAGATACAAGGAATACCATTTGCTGTTTTGCTGTTTCCTCGTTGAAATTCTGAGCGTTGTTCAACTTAACAGCAATGTTGCACTGAAAAACATTCTTAGGAGCATTTTGTGGCTGTTGGTTGATTGAAGCTGATGTAGAAGAACCAGTTCCATGATAACCGATGTTTGGCGGAGAACTGTTGCTGTTCTTTTCTTGAGTCACAGTGTTTGAACTTTCAGCTGTAAAGGCAGTTCTTGGTGAAGTAGTCTTTGGAATCATACTGCCCCGATAGTAAAGATTAACGTTCTGTTGATAGGGCATGCTGCTCACTTTGTTCATTTTCTTTATCTCCAATCGTGACCTTCGAGTCTCTCGATCAACCAATCAATCGTCATATTTGCCATTGGTTTGGTGTTTTTGAGCACCAGACCAAAATATTGCCAGTCTTGCTCATCTGGTAGAGCTCCAAACATCTTGTCAACCATTTCATCTTTGTCTTTCTGGATTCCATATCTGATTAGTTCTGCCTTCAAATGACAAAACCTTTCGATCATCTGTCGTACACTTTCGTTTTTCATACATGTGAATAAATCAAATTCTTTTTTCAACAGTCTTTTCTTATTTTTCACAATTTCTTCACCCCCGATACATTTCTTTTCCAGTTTACCCCATAAGTCTTTTGAGTTATCGTAGTCAATCAGAGATATGATGTCATCTCGGACTGACTGATGAAGTAGGGCAATACACTTCTGTTCAGCAACGAAATCTTCCTGTTCATTATCTGTCAAATTCTCAAGATCTTCTCTTGAAGCTTTGTAACCATTTTCATTAACTTCTTGCTATCATACGCGAATGCCTTTAACCAACTATCGAACCTATTAGCCCATCCGTTGTAATCCTCAATTGCCATCAACTTTGGTGGCTTGTTGTATGTTCCGTAGGCATTATCAACGCCTAGCGAGTCTAAAATTGCCTTTGAAGCATTCTTCGGGTTCGTGTTTGTATTTGTGTTTGTAGATGTATCTCCTGTGTTATGCGCGAAAATATCACTGAAAGGGTTCAAAAAGTCGTCTCCCATCTTGAAAATCCTGAAAAATCAAACACTTAGACAAATTTCAAAAATTTCAAACTTTGCACTTGGATTAGATGGTCGTCTGATCGAATGGCAGTTCAATCGGATAACACAAGTGAATAATTAAACAAGCTCCTAAGTGACGGATGACACAAGTGACGAATGGCGATCCGATCGGATGGTCGTTCATTGATTATGACACTTGAACCTTTAAAGCACTAAAAACCACAATACTTATCCGGTCGAATGGTGATCCTATCGGATGAGTATGACATCAGCAAATGAAATATGAACAAGATCTAGTGCAATCCGATCGGATGGTAGTCCGATCGGATGAGTGACGTCTTCAAACATGTTTTGGTCAAAAATCACACAAGGATAATGCAACCAAATCTGATTTTGTGAGGTGTGATGCTTAGTTAAATGATCAAATGTATGAACAATGAATATATGAAATGAGTGATGAACACAGGGATTTATACGAGGAAAAAGCCCTTGATCAACGAATGATTCTCCGGCATAAAAAACCTCGGATAGTGAAAACTATCACTATCAAGTATAGTGAATAAACAAGTTTACAACTTCGGAAGTATTGAGCTTGATACAATGAATTCTAGTGTGTGTTTGAGAGCGAGTAGCAGATGTGTTGTACAGTTTACAAGAGTGCAAGATGTTTCTAAAAATAAGCTCAATACCCCTTTAATCTTAGCAAAAAATATCCTAACTAACTATCCGAAAAATCAGCCCATCACCCACGATCACCACCAACGGTCATTAGCTCATGCACATGTTGAAAATATAGAGCATATTCCCCTGGTATCTCGGATGGAATAAGTCTTCTTCGAATAACAATGAGGATCCTGGATCCTTATTCTCGCAGCGTCTCCTGAGGATCCTTAATTTGAACTGAACCGAGGATCCGTGATCCATGCTATACTTGAGGATCTGTGATCCATAGGCTATAAAATTCTATCCCTAACAATTGCCCCCAAACATGACTAGTTGATATCCAATTAGGTAGTCATGTTTGAACGATTTCCGAACTAGCCGTTACTTATGGATATAGCCGTTGCGAGGCTGATGTCAGCGATAATCATCCCTGCAACAAACAATCATTATAAATAGGATTAGAGATAGGGTTGGAAATTGCATTTAAATTCGAGACTTCTCTCCTTTAAATCCTCATCCGAAGATCCAAGCAGGTATTCTCTCCTCCCTTTTCTTTGATCTTCTCTTCTCTAATCCTCTGTTTTCCGAAATTAATGGCGAAAATGAACCTTCATTCCTCACCCGCCAAAAATCCTGAACATAAAAGTCCATTAAAGAGTCAAGATTTAACCAAAAACCCTTCAACAGAGCTATGCCGATTCACCGATCCTGATATCGATCAGATACGCCCCTGTTTCCCTGACGACACTATATTCAGACCCTTCGACTCTTCCACCAAAAGTGATTGCATATCAGATACATGGATCACTTTTCCTGCAACCCCTTTTCTGATCGGATTCACCTACCCTTTCCATGTTCTCACACATGGATTCTTCACACTCACTGGCTTATGTTACATACAAGCCATGCCAATGATGTGGAGAGTCCTTTACACACTCGAGCACATAGTTGAGCAGGAGGGTATTGAAATAGGGATGTCTGAATTGAGTCAGTTATACAATCTTGTTAGCTATGGTTCCCATCGTTATCTTTTCAAATCCAAACCTGAACAGCCACAACCAATCTTGAAAGTGACCAAAAATGATCCTAACTGGAGGAATCAATTCTTCTTCATGAGGAGGGATTCTGTTCCAAATGGGAACCAACTTCCCAAAAAGTGGAACACCGATGGTAGGATATAGGATCCTTACACTAGGATAAGAGGTAAGGATCTTTCTTTTGCTTGTTGAGGATAACTGATCCTTTATCTTTGTCTTTGCAGCTATAACTTTGTCACATATTCAAGAATCACCTGCCACCCAAGAGAGAATTAAAGCTTTTTGGAAGCTTGACCCTGCAATCAGAACCTATCCGCCGAAATCAAAGGACCCAACAGAAGTTACATCCACTTCCTACACCATGTCAAGTAAGTACCCATACATGTATATATAAACATTTGATAAAAATATGAATACTTATCTGTTTGTTATGCTTGTAGGCGCCGAAAAATCCTCAAAGTCCGCTTCCAGGTTCAGTGTGAGTGACCTTCAAGAATATGCATCTTCTCGCTCCATCAAGAAAGAGCTGATTGCTAGCCCAAGCGTCCCGGATCCTAAAGGAATGAGCACCAGGGGCAAGGGTGCCAAGAAGAGAAAGACTGCGGAGCCCACTGAAGGCCCCCCTCTCATACAACATCAGTTCCTCGAATACGCCTCTGAGGTAAGGATAATATATCCTGTAATTTGTATTCCTTCCCTGAAGATAAAGGATCCTGACTATTGACTTCTCATGTGTAGAAATTTGCCGAGATCCAAATGCTCCTTGATAAACACGTGGCTGAAGCTGAGCAGCAAAAGCTGGACTTCCAGCAGATGTTCCTTGCCAAGGACAAAAAGATTTCTTCTCTTGAAAAGGATATAAACCTGCTGCAGAAGGAACTGGTCCTGGCTCAGAACACAGCCCAGAAAGAGAAGGCAGAAGTCATGGATGGGGCTAAGCTTTCTACTACTATTGCAATGTTGAAGATCAAACTGCAAATGGCCAAGGAGGCTGAGGATCCTGCCTTTGACCGGTCTACCTGGGACCAGGAGGCTTGGAAGCAGAGGTTGGCTGAGCTGGATGATGAGGATGAATCTGAAGGGGCAGCAGCTGATGGAGCCGGGAGCAGTGGATTGAAGGATCCTGTGGTGGCAGCAGCTGGTGATGGAAAAGGTGATGGTGAAAAGGTGGTGCAGGCAGCGAAGGTTTAGGCTGCATCAATGGGCGATGATGGACGTTTCTAGACGCAGCCGGAGCCCATTTTTTTAAGGTTTAGTGGTTTTTATTTGATGGTGTTTTGATGCTGAACAATTATGGCCTGTAATAACTAAACAATAGCTATTAGGGTTAAGGACCAGTGATCCTTGGAACAATAGGTAGGATGATAGTTGGTGGAGGGATCCTCTGTTTGGGGGATGAAACCACTATTATCCTGCCGTCTTTACTTTCCTGCACTACTTAGAACTTGTTAATATGGACACCCTTTACCTACCCCAGCGAACGGGCCACGTATTGCTGGTAGATGCTCGGGGTAGGTAATTTTGACAACCTTTAAAGGGTTCTACTTTGATAAATAAATAAAACTCTTAACTTTTGGCTATCTTGGTGTTGTTCATTTTGTGTATATTTACCTTTCAACTGTTATTGTACAACTTTTTATATTTACAAGTTATTAGTGAAGGTATAAAAATCAGTTTATGTCTAAAAGTTCAGGATATGATCAAGGATCAAATATCCTTTAGTCATAAAGTTTAAAAAGTGAGACAATTTTAGGATCATATATCCTGTTGTCAAAGAATAAAGGTAGAAATGATAAACCAAGAATAAAGTTAAAGTAAATAAGGATCATACCAGAGAATCCAAGTTAGGATCCTATATCCTTAATACTTACAATTGTGACAATCAAAAGACAAACACTTGTAGAAAGTTAGGATCCTGAATCCTTAACTATTTAACTTTGGAAACCTGAAATGAGACATAACTTGGGACTAAGCCAATTATCAAAGAAAACATTAGCATCTGGGGACAAGCTCAAAACTGGGGACAAGCCCAAAAGATCTTGTGTAAACTGGAGTATG
>CM060407.1:191264809-191334758 GCA_030545235.1 Helianthus tuberosus | reverse complement strand
CATTCGCTTGAGGATGTACTGGAGTAGATGTGATCATTTTGATTCCCCAACTTTTTCAAAAGTCAGTAGTCCTTTTGCTTATAAACTGGGACCCATTATCACAAATGATCTCAGCCGGTACTCCAAACCTAGTCAGGATATTCCTCTTTATGAAGGATACTACTTCTTGGTCTCTAACTTGGACAAATGCTTCAGCCTCAACCCACTTGGAGAAATAATCTGTCATAGCTAACATAAAGACTTTTCCTCCCGGAGCTTTTGGTAACTTCCCTACTATATCCATCCCCCACTTCATGAATGGCCAAGGGGAAACCACAGGATATAATGGTTCAGCTGGTTGATGTAGTATGTTACTATGTCTTTGACATGCATCACATCTTCGAGCATATTCTGCAGCATCTTTCCTCATCGTTGGCCAATAATATCCTGTCCTTAATACTTTCGAGAACAATGATCTGCCCCTGGTGTGATTACCACAATCCCCTTCATGTATATCCTGAAGTACTTCCTTGGCTTCAGGATCCTCCAAGCATCTTAAATACGGTCCTGCAAGAGATTTCTTGTATAAAACATTATTTATAATAGTGAATCGTGATACCTTCATCCTAAACGCTTTAGGATTTTCATTTCCGGGGATGTGTCCTTCTTTGAGATATTTCACAATTGGAGCCGTCCAGGATTTAGGATCCTCTTTAGGATATTCCGCCCCAGGATCCTGAATACCCGCTACTTCTTTATCCTGAGGATTCGTTGCAGGATATAAGACATGTAATACTGGTATTTGGGTCCCTTTCGGTATCCTGATTGATGATCCCAGATTTGCTAAGGCATCCGCTTCAGCATTATCCTCCCTTGGTACCTGTTCAAGTGTAAAAACATCGAAATATCCTGCTAATTTTTTGAGAATATCAAGATATTCTATTAATTTCTCACCCTTAACTGCATAGGATCCATTAAAATGGTTAGTAATTAACAAAGAGTCAACATATACTTGTAAATTTTTGATACTCATGCTCTTAGCCAACTCTAATCCTGCGATTAAAGCCTCATACTCTGCTTCATTATTGGTAGCAGGAAATTCACACCTAGTAGCCTGGGGTAATATGTCCCCCTGTGGCGATTTTAGTAGTATTCCTAATCCTACTCCTCTTATATTAGATGCACCATCAGTATATAATGTCCAGGATCCTGAGGATTCTCCTAACTGTTGAACTTCTAGGTCTACCTCATCCTGAATGTCACTACTAAAATCAGCCACAAAGTCAGCTAAAGCCTGAGACTTTATAGCATTCCTAGGTTCATATACTAAATCATAAGCACTTAACTTTACCGACCACTTAGCCATTCTACCTGACATTTCCGGTTTCCTAAGTACATTTTTGACATGATAATTTGTTTTAACGTGTATCCTATGTGTCTCAAAGTAATGTCTAAGTTTTGTTGATGCCATAACTAATGCTAATATTAATTTTTCTAAATGAGAGTACCTAGTTTCAGCATCTAACAAACTTTTACTAACATAATAAACAGGATATTGCTGACCTTCATGGTCTTTTATGAGAACGGCACTTACAGCATTCCCTGATACAGCAAGGTATAGGGATAGTGGTTCACCATTTTCAGGTTTCATCAATAGAGGTGCGGTTGAGAGATATCGTTTCAAATCCTGTAGGGCTGCTTCATGCTTCTCACCCCATTCGAATTTTTTGTTCTTCTTCAGGATATCATAAAAATCTTTGCATTTTTCTGAAGATCTTGAGATAAATCTATTTAATGCTGCCACTCGCCCTGTTAATCGTTGAACATCCTTCATATTTGAGGGCGATTTAATATCCAAGATGGCTTTAATCTGCTCCGGGCTTGCTTCTATTCCTCTTTTGGTCACCATATATCCTAGGAATTTTCCTGCCCCTACTCCAAAATGGCACTTAGCAGGATTCAGCTTCATGTTATACTGATCCAGGATATCAAACGCTCCTTTAATATGCTGGAGATGATCCTGAGCTTTCTTTGACTTTACCACCATATCGTCGATGTACACCTCCATGGTGTCCCCCAGTTTGTCTTTGAACATCATGTTTACCAATCTTTGGTATGTTGCACCTGCATTTTTCAAACCAAAAGGCATAGCTGTATAACAATAAATACCTGTTGGTGTCATGAAGGCAGTATCTTCCTGGTCGGAAGGCTCCATTTGGATCTGTTGAAATCCTGAGGATGCGTCCATGAAGGTCAGCATTTCATGCCCGGCAGTGGCATCTACCATTGCATCAATGTGGGGAAGAGGAAATGGGTCTTTAGGACAAGCTTTGTTCAAGTCTGTGTAGTCCACACACACTCTCCATTTCCCATTTTTCTTCTGTACCACAACCACGTTTGCTAGCCACCTTGGGAACTTAACCTCTCTGATTATCCTGGACTTCAATAATCTCTCAACTTCCTCTTGAATAATCGTATTCCGCTCAGGAGCAAACTTCCTTCTTTTTTGTTGAACAGGCTTGAATGATTTATCAATTCCAAGCTTGTGAGTGATGACGTCTTTGGATATGCCTGTCATATCCTCATGCTTCCATGCAAACGTTGACATCCTGCATTTCAAAAAGTTAATTAACTGTCCTTCAATATCCTGAGGGATATTGGTTCCTACGAGCACCGAAATATCAGGGTTATCCTGGTCCAAGATAATTTTCTTTACATCCTGCTCCGGATCCTCCATGATATCCTGGGCCCGCGTCTTTAATTGCTATGCTGCACTAGGTTTGGCTGAGGATTTCATCGAGGATGAGTAGCATTCTTTTGCCTCCTGCTGATCACTATCAACTTTGACAACTCCCCAAGGGGTAGGTATCTTGATGCATTGGTGATATGTTGATGGCACAGCCTTCATATCGTGAATCCACGGTCTTCCCAGTATGATGTTATAGCAGGATAGAGAATCCATCACACAGAAACGTTGTATCGAGTTGACCCCTTCGACGTACACTGGCAACTTTATCTCTCCCACTGTGTTTCTAGCCTCTCCACTGAACCCAACAAGCACGGTAGACTTTGAAGTGATATCCATTGGAGATACATTCATTCTTTTCAGCATTTCTAGTTGGATTATGTTGACGGAGCTGCCATTATCAACTAATATCCTGCGTACAAAATGGTTAGCCACATATAATGTTATTACCAGAGCATCATGGTGAGGATCCTGGACAGTATCCCTGTCATCAGCATCAAATGTGATCACTTTGTCAGTTGTGAGTGTAGTCATCCTGACAGGTTTATCTCCCCTTTCGGCCTTAGCTTCTTTTGCATGTCTCTTTGCTGCCGAATACGAAGTCCCACAAATGTCGGATCCTCCCGAAATGAAGTTGATTATCTTGGCATCCGCGGGAGGTGATGCTGCTCGCTCAGGATCCTTCTCAGTATCCTGACCCTTATTCTTCTTTCTTCCTAAGAGATCTTTCAAATATCCCTTGCTTAGAAGATAGCTTATTTCTTTCCTTAGAGCAATGCAATCCTCAGTCATATGTCCGAAATCTTCGTGGAAAGCACACCATTTTGATTTGTCTTTCCAATCGGCTTTTTGTTGATTCTTTCGAGGCCATCTAGCCTTGTCCCCTAGACCCTGCATGGCATACATCAATTCAGGAATGTTAACAGAAAAGCAATATTCAGATAATTCAGGATACTCTCCAGGATCCTCATCTTCGACAGCATTCACTCTCTTGTTTTCATTTCTACCATATGGCTTAGGCCGATATGACTTGAATGAAGATTCTGACTTCCTGTTAGTTGACTCATAAGTGTTAGAAGAGTTCATCCTTTCTTGCATCTTTCTGTCGTCCTCCAACCGAATATATCTTAGGGCCCTGTTCCGAGCTTCATCCAAGTTCCTGCATGGGTTCATTACAAGGTCTTGATAAAATTGAGAATCTTTTTGCAGCCCCATCTTGAAAGCTTGCACAGCTGTTGCAACATCAAGATGAGGAATGTCTAGTGATTCCCGGCTGAACTTGTTCACATAATCCCTAAGGGATTCCTGAGGCCCCTGTGTTATCCTGTAGAGATCACTTGTTAATTTTTCAAAGCTTCTACTACAAGAAAACTGACTATTAAATAAATTTACTAAGTGAGCAAAAGATGTAATCGAATGTGGAGGAACATTCAAGAGCCATTTCAAGGCTGATCCTGTCAAGGTTGAACCAAAACCCTTGCACAAGCATGCTTCCTTGAGATCCGGAGGGATAGGGTTAATATCCATCCTTTCCCTATACTGAGCAATATGCTCCTCAGGATCCGTTGTTCCGTCGTAAAGCTTCATGTTGGGGGTTTGGAATCTCTTTGGGATCTCAGCATCACAGATAGGATATGCAAAACGAGATATCTTGTGGCTGTCTTGAGACACTTCCGGGATCGGCTGGACCACCCCGGGTACGCTTGATATCATGTCCTTCAACTTCTGAAGTTCCCTAGTAAGCGCTGATGTCACACCTGTATCCTGCAAAGATCCACTATTGTTAGTAGTATGAGTATTATTATTATTTGACACGTTACCCGTTGGAGGATTTTGCCCATATCCTGAAGCATATCCTGAGCTCCTTATGGTCGACATCCTGACCGAGGAAGGTATTTCAGGAGTATGATTCTGAGGAAGGCTGGGCACAATATTCCCCCTGTTATCCTCAGTATATACAGCTGAACTGAAGTTCAACATTCTGGGGTGTAACGGAGTGACAATATCCTCAGCAGATTTGCTCGAGCCAGACTTCAGGAGTTGTATTTCCCTTAAAAGCATTTGGTTTGTTTCCTGTTGCTGCCTCATTTGTTCCTGCACACTTCCAAATAAGGTTAAAATTTCATCGTTAGAAGCTAAAACGGGAGCAGATTCCTGAACACTGCGGGTATGGATAATATCATGAGGTCGTGTAGAGGCTGGCATCCTTGGAGGAGGTGGTGGAAGCACCGGACCGGTAGTAGCAGAAGTCATAACAGACACAGTAGAGGAACTCATGTTTGATCGTGAGGTCATTACGGACAATGTGGCAAAAAGTTTTGAAAATAGAAAACCGATTAGCGATTTGACAAAAAATTTTAGTAAAGAGAGCACCACTCGCCCCACGGTGGGCGCCAAATTGTTTTGGTCAAAAATTACCGAAGCAATTTAGTGATCAAATTAGTAATGTGAGGTAGTGTGCTAGAAAGTGTGTAGAAAATATGCTTGTTGAGTTATTTAGAAAATCAGTATTCAGGATACGGCTCAGGATATTGAGCTGTATCTACGATCAAACAATGAGCAAACAATGAGCAAAAAGTAAAGGAAATGACACGAGATGTACGAGGAAAGCCCTTGATCAATCTAGATCGCCGGCATAAAACCTCGGGAGCTGACAATCGCAGCTGCCTTGTTCTTCTTATTGCTTAAACTTCAGGATACAGTGCAGGATATAGAACAGATCGCTAAGTGTTACAATGCCTTTGTATGAAAGTGAGAATTGCTCAAGAGCAAGTGTTAGAGTGTAGAGAGTGTGATTGTGATGTCCTATTTGATCTGGTATACCCACCAATTTATAGTAATGAATTACAAACAATAATCCCTACAAATATGGGGTACTCCGAATATTCCATTATGAACGTTATTGACCGAGTAATATGGCTTCAACGTCTTCATTTGAACGACTTGGACCGAGTCTTCCGCGGAATGAGTCTTATGAACATTGCCAGCTTCCAACCCACGTACCTGCACATAATCCATTAGTAATCCTGAGGATACCATTCAGGATATTACCAATATCCTGAATCAGCATCCCGGATGTAAACAGATACTACATAACCAAGATATAAACCAAGATATTTTCCAGGATATAGGGGTTCAGAATTTCACCCATAACAGGTATATCCTATGGTGAATGGGGTAACTGGAAAGGCAACCCATGGCTCGGAAGTGTAGTCGCTCAGAACAGTGGGATCAAAGGGTTTGAAAAAGGCGTT
Organism: Helianthus tuberosus; assembly: GCA_030545235.1. Taxonomy (NCBI): domain Eukaryota; kingdom Viridiplantae; phylum Streptophyta; class Magnoliopsida; order Asterales; family Asteraceae; genus Helianthus; species Helianthus tuberosus. The sequence goes on along the minus strand of CM060407.1, from coordinate 191,328,779 downwards.
CGCCGGAAAGCAGTGCCGGATTTTATTTACTTGTGCATCGTTAAAGCAACACCTTTCATTCGCTGAGTCTTTGATGATCCCTTGACTCTTCAAGGGGCTATCCTTCTGGTGATCCTTGGCGGGGGAGGACCGGAGCATCATTCTTAATGAGATGATGGTAAAGAAAGAAAAACAGAGTAAGAAAAAGAGAAGTAGGAGAAGAGATACCTGATTGATCTTCGGCAGAGAATTTAAAGGGAAGTTCTCTTGGATTTAAATGCAAATTGATCCTATCTCTAACTCCTATTTATAATGATGATTTGCAGGATTGTCACTTCGGTGACGTCAGGTTTGCAACGTCTAGTCCGTCTACAACGGCTAGTTATCCGTTAGTTTGTTGCGGATAAGATCAACAAAATACAACTCGTTTATTTACAATATAACACCTTATATTTTGGGGGCAATTGTTAGGGGTGGATTTCTAAATGATCCGTGATCCTCAATTATCATCCTGCTTAGTGATCCTTACTTCTGTGTCAGTTAGTGATCCTCAGAAGTGTTTCAGGATCAGGATCATGGATCATCCTAAGGATCCTTATACTAATGATTGTCTGCTTTGAATTCGTAATTGTTTTGCAGGAGTATCAATTGGACTTGGTCTTGGCGATATTCCTGGAGTATATTCCTTGAAGTATTCCGCACGTGCTTGGCTGAAAATGGACGTTGTGGAGTCGTGGAGGACTTGCACCATTTGCGGATAATTAGTTACTTAGATATTTTCTAATTTAAAAGGGGTAGCGAGCTAATTAGACAACACCTTTTTGGCTACACACACACTCATACAACTGCTCTCATCAACTTTCGCTAACACACTTGGCGATTACACACATTTCTACACGATACACTATAGTGATCCTTGTACTTAGCTCGCTATCATCCGAAGTTGTAGCAGATTGTTTGTTTAATATAAGTTGGTGATCGGTAGTTTCCATCACCCGGGGTTTTTTGTGCTGGAGATCAACTCTTGATCAAGGGCTTTTTCCCCGTATAAATCTTCGTGTCATTTGTTCATTACATTTTATAGTGATCCTTATTATTGTTCATCAATTCAAGCATCATACCTCACAACAGAAAGTTTGGTTACATTGTCATTGCTTGATTTTTGACCAAAACAGATACTATAGAAGAAATCAGAGATTTGGCAAGGATAAGGATGGCCAGCTATCAGCAAAGAATGGCTGGAGCCTACAACAAAAATGTCAGGATCAGGAAATTCCAAGTTGGTGATATGGTGCTAAGGAAAGCATTTCAGAATACTACCAATCCTGCTGATGGAAAGTTGGCACCAAAATGGGAAGGCCCTTACTTGATTGAAGCTGAGGCAGGAAAGGGGGCATATCGATTGCTAACAATGAAAGGTGATTTGCTACCTAGAGCCTGGAATGTTGTCCATTTGAAGAAATACTTCATGTGATAAGGATCCATGATCCTCACATGATAAATATCCTTAAAGCATGGATGATCCTCATTCGGGTAACATTCTAATCTTAAACTATTTCATGTCCTTATTTTCTCACAAAAGGATAAGGATCCCGCATCCTTTATCCTCCTTTCACGAGATTTTGAGTTTTGAAGGTTCAGGTACTCTTAGCAAAAGGATGATTATCCACAAAAGCAACCAGTTACTTGGGTTTGACCCCAGTTATTTGGGCTTGACCCCAGTTCCGCCAGTAGCGCATGATGATCCTGGTATAGTTCATGGCAGTGGGACCAGTACTCGTTTTAGGGGCTGATAATTCCATTGTACTGGCTATACCTAGGATCCTACGTATAATGGTAGACGTACCATACATCCGTTCTTAAGGTTTCTAACGTTTTCACGTTGGCTAAGGTTTTGGCATTTTCATGCCACTAAGTTTGGATAGTCGCCAGTTAGGGCCATACTCCAGTTCACACATGATCCTTGGGCTTGTCCCCAGTTATCCTTGGGCTTGTCCCCAGTTATCCTTTGGGCTTGTCCCCAGTTGCTAACTTTTATCTTATAATGGCTTAGCCCCAAGTTATGTTCTATTTCAGGTCTTCGGAGTTAAACCACTAAGGATCCTTAATCCTTACTTCTTACTAAGGTTTGTCTTATGGTTATTCTGGTTATAACATTAAGGGTTAGGATCCTAACTTGGATCCTCAGGTATGATCCCTAACTATTTTAATTTTATTCATTGATTATTTGAATAACCCTAATACTTTGACAACTGAACTCATGATCCTTAAAATATACTACTTTTTGGAAATTTTCAACTATAGAATATTTGATCCTGAATCATATCCTAAATATTTTCTTTATCTAATTTGTTTAACTTTTCTTATTCAGATAAGTGTACATCAAAACAATTGAAAAATAAAATAACAACAAGGATATCAACACAGGATATAGCCAAAAAGTTAAAGTCATTTTATTCACAAAAGCCTAAACCCTGTTAAGGTTGTCAAAATTACCTACCCCGAGCATCTACCAGCAATACGTGGCCCGTCCGCTGGGGTAGGTAAAGGGTGTCCATTGTTCATAGGTTTTTCAAGTGCAGGAATCAAAAGACGGCAGGATCACAATAGCTTCATCCCCCAAACAGAGGATCCCTCCACCATTTGTAATCCTGCCTATTGTTCAAAGGATCATCCATGATCCTCAACCCTAGTTACTATTGTTTGAGTACAGACCAACCATTGTTCAATCGAAACATCATCAAAAGAAAAAACTACTACCAAATTTAAAAATTGGGCTCCGGCTACGTCTAGGAATGTCCATCATCGCCCAATCATGCAGCCTACACTTTCACTGCATCTTCATCCCCTCCAGCTTCTGTATCCTTCACCAGATCATTTCCACTGCTTCCAGCCTCTATCGCCAAAACCTCCTCAGCCTCCTCATCATCTTCCAGATCAGCTAACCTCGCCTTCCAGCCCTCAACATCCTAGCTGCTTCTGTCGAAGTTAGGATCTTGAGCTTCCTGGGCCATCTTTAGTTTTGTCTGATACATTGTGATGGCAGCGGAGACCTTTGCACCTTCCACGAGCTCATGTTTCTCGTAGTCAATGTCGATCAAGATTTTAGCTGTCTCAGTCTTGGCATCTTTAAGGGCTTTTTCAAGATCAGCAATCTTAAGATCCTTGAGCACTGCAACTTGTTGGAGGTCAGCAATCTTCTTATCCAGCTCCTCAACGCTCCCCACGTAGTCTTCAATCTCAGCAAATTTCTGCAAAAAAGACAAAGCAATTCCAAATCAGATGATCCTCGAGTGAGTAGGATACCTAGGCAGAATTGGTGATCCTCACGTCATTGAAGTATTCAAGGAACTGGTGGCGGATCAGTGGCAGCCCTTGTAGGTCCTCTGTATCAGAGGTTTTCCTCTTCTTGCCACCCCTTCCTTTAGTGGGTGCCTTGGGGATGGAGACGCTAAGGCTGGCAGTGGTCTTCTTCTTCCTGGATCGAACAGTATCAAGGTCGGTCATGTTGAACTGGGAGGCAGGTTTGGAAGATTTTCCGGCACCTACACATTCAAAGCAAGATAAGTATCTTTATCCTATTTCTATTTAACTATTTATTTAAATCTATAACTATATAAAAGCGGGATACTTACTTGACATGGTGACTGAGACTGAGGATACCTCTTGAGAATCCTGGGTGATTGTCTTGAATGATCTTGTTTCAGGGCCGAGTCTTCTAAAAACAGCAAGCCTTTCCTTAGTATCAGGAGATGGTATGAGATTCGAAACAGAGATAGCTGTCTAACATAAAACAAAAGGGGGTTAGTGATCCTTATACAAAAACAAGACTACCTGGTGATCCTTCTCAGGATCCTCTGGCCTACCATGAGTGGTCCACTTCCTTGGTAGATCCTTTCCGTTTGGAATGGTATCCCTTCTGACAAAGAAAAAGCGTCGTTTCCAGTTTGTATCGTTCTTGGTGGCCTTAAAAATGGGATGTTCTTCGCCGGGTTTTCGCTTAAACAGATATCGGTGGGATCCAAACGTTGTGAGATCATACATCTCTGCCAGTTCCGACATTCCAAAATCAATCCTTTCCTGCTCAATGATCCTTTCAAGGGTATACAAGACCCTCCAGATCATCGGCATAGCCTGGATGTAAGAGATGCCGGTTAAGGAGAAAAAGGATTGGGTAAAAGCTGGAAAAGGATAGGTATATCCTATGGTGAATGGGGTAACTGGAAAGGCAACCCATGTCTCGGAAGTGTAGTCGCTCAGAACAGTGGGATCAAAGGGTTTGAAAAAGGCGTTCACCGGAAAGCAGTGCCAGATTTTATCTACTTGTGCATCGTTAAAGCAACACCTTTCATTCGCTGAGTCTTTGATGATCCCTTGACTCTTCAAGGGGCTATCCTTCTGGTGATCCTTGGCGGGGGAGGACCGGAGCATCATTCTTAATGAGATGATGGTAAAGAAAGAAAAACAGAGTAAGAGAAATGTTTTGGTCAAAAAATCTAACGAGGATAATGCAACCAAACTCTCTGTTACAGGGAATGATGCTTTGAATATAGAACAATGATAAGGATCACTTCAACGTAAATTTCACAAACGACACAAGGATTTGTACGGGGAAAAAGCCCTTGATCAAGAGTTGATCTCCGGCACAAAAAACCCCGGGTGATGGAAACTACCGATCACCAAGCTCAAATAAATCAATAAATGTTTACAACTTCGGATAGTAACGAGCTAGGTACAAGGATCACTACGGTGAAATGTGTAAAAATGAATGAAAACTAATAAGTGTTCGTCGAGAGCTTCAAGAGTGCAATTGTACGAGAGTGTGTGTAGCTGAAAAAATGGCTAAGTGTTCTAATTCTAGCTCATCACCCCTTTTAAAATAGAAGTTAACTACAATAACAAACTATCCGACTTTTGTGCCAAGCTCCCACGTTCTCCACAACGTCCATTTCCAATCAAACGTGTGCGAAATACTCGTGGAATATTCCATAGTAACGTTGCCAAGACCAAGTCAAGCTGATTACTCCTGCGAAATAATACGAAACACAAACAAACAATCGTTAGTATGAGGATCCTTAAGGTGATCCATGATCCTTATCCTAATGCTCTTCTGAGGATCACTATCTGTCATAGAAGTAAGGATCATTAATTAGGATAACAAGTAAGGATCACTAATTGTTAGAAAATCCTCCCCTAACAATTGCCCCCAAAATATAAGGAGTGATATGTAAAATGAGCGAATTATATTTTCTTGATCTTATCCACAACTAACTATCGTAAATATAGCCGTTATTGTAGAACTATCCGTTGCAACCATGACGTCACAGAAGTGACAACCCTGCATAATCATGATTATAAATAGGAGATAAAGATAGGATCGATATGCATTTAAATTCGAAGAAACTCCCTTTAAATTCTTGGTCGAAGATCTATCAGGTATCTCTTCTCTTATCTCTCCTTCTCTTACTCTGTTTTTCTTACTTTACCATCAACTCTTCAAGAATGATGCTCCGGTCCTCCCCCGCCAAGGATCACCAGAAGGATAGTCCCTTGAAGAGTCAAAGGATCATCAAAGACTCAATACATGAGAGGTGTTGCTTTAACGATGCTCAAATAGATAAGATTCGTCACTGCTTTCCGGCGAGTGCCTTTTTCAAACCCTTCGATCCTACTATTCTGTGCGACTATGTTTCAGAAACATGGGTTGCCTTTCCAGTTACTCCATTCGCCATAGGATACACCTATCCTTTCCCAGAATTTACACAGTCCTTCTTTTCCCTTACCGGCATCTCTTACACCCAAGCCATGCCGATGATTTGGAGGGTTTTGTATACCCTGGAGAGGATCATCGAGCAGGAAGGCATTGATTTGGGAATGTCAGAGCTGACACAGATGTATGATCTTACTACCTTTGGTTCTCATCGTTATTTGTTCAAACGAAAACCCGGCGGAGAACACCCCCTTCTTAAAGTCACCAAGAACGACACAAATTGGAAACGTCGCTTCTTCTTCGTCAGGAGGGATACCATTCCAAACGGAAAGGATCTACCAAGGACATGGTCCACCCATGGTAGGCCAGAGGATCCTGAGAAGGATCACCAGATAGTCTTGTTTTTGTATAAGGATCACTAACCCCTTTTTGTATTGTGTTATGCAGCTATTTCTGTCTCGCACATCATCACAACACCTGCAACCAAGGATAGGCTTGCTGCTTTTTGGAAGCTTGATCCTGAAATAAGGACATTCAAGATAGACACCCAAGACTCACAAGAAGTATCCTCAGGTTCCATCACCATGTCAAGTAAGTATCCCGCTTTTTGCATAGTTTGAATATTAAAATAAATATTTAAATTGAAATAGGATAAGGATACTTATCTTGCTTTGAATGTGTAGGTGCCGGAAAATCTGCCAAGCCTGTATCCCAGTTCAACACGGCTGACCTTGATGTTGTTCGATCCAGGAAGAAGAGGGCCACTACCAGTCCTAGCATCTCCATTCCCAAGGCACCCACTAAAGGAAAGGGTGGCAAGAAGAGGAAAACTTCTGACACTGAGGACCTTCAAGGCCTACCACTGATCCGCCACGAGTTCCTTGAATACTTCAATGAGGTAAGGATCACCAATTCTGCCTAGGTATCCTACTCGTATGAGGATCACCTGATCTTGAACTGCTTTGTCCTTTTCTTTGCAGAAATTTGCTGAGATTGAAGATTACGTGGGGAGTGTTGAGGAGCTGGATAAGAAGATTGCTGACCTCCAACAGGTTTCCGTGCTCAAGGATCTTAAGATCGCTGACCTTGAAAAAGCCCTTAAAGATGCCAAGACTCAAACAGCTAAAATCCTGATCGACATTGACTATGAGAAGCATGATCTCATAGAAAATGCAAAGGTCTCTGCTGCCATCACAATGTATCAGACAAAATTAAAGATGGCCCAGGAAGCTCAAGATCCTAACTTCGACAGAAGCAGCTGGGATGTTGAGGGCTGGAAAGCAAGGTTGGCTGATCTTGAGCATGATGAGGAAGCTGAGGAGGTTTTGGCGATCGAGGCTGAAGGTAGTGGGAAGGATCTGGTGAAGGATACCGCAGCTGGAGGGGAAGAGGATGCAGCAAAGGTGTAGGCTGCACAATTGGGTGACGATGGACATTCTTAGACGCAGCCGGAGCCCAATTTTTAAATTTGGTAGTAGTTTTTTTGTGGTTGTGATGTTGAACAATTTGATGGTTTGTACTGAACAATAGTTTTTAGGATTAAGGATCATGTATAATCCTTTGGACAATAGGCAGGATTGCAAACGGTGGAGGGATCCTCTGTTTGGGGGATGAAGCCATTGTGATCCTGCCGCCTTTATATTCCTGCACTACTTTTGAACCTATTATCATGGACACCCTTTACCTACCCCAGCGGACGGGCCACGTTTTGCTGGTAGATGCTCGGGGTAGGTGATTTTGACAACCTTTTAAGGGTTAATCTTTTGTTAATAAATAAAACCTTAATCTTTTGTCGCTTATCTTGTATTGTTATCCTTTTTGTCTCTTTAATTCTCAATTGTTTTGATATACATTTATTGAGTAAACAATTTTGAATAAGTCAGATTGAAAATACTTAGGATATGATCCAAGATCAAGTATCCTATAGTTAAAGAATCCCAAAAAGTAAAATATTTTAAGGATCACAAGTTTAGTTGTCAAATTTTAAGGGTTATTCAAATAAACAATGAGTAGAATTAAAAATAATGAAGGATCATACATGAGGATCCAAGTTAGGATCCTAACCATAATCAGGATAACTACAAAATAAACCTTAGAAAGAAGTAAGGATCAAGGATCCCTAGTTGCTTATCTTCAAGGACCTGAAATAAAGCATAACTTGGGACTAAACCAATATAAGATAAGAGTTAGCAACTGGGGACAAGCCAAGGATAACTGGGGACAAGCCCAAGGATAGCTGGGGACAAGCCTAAGGATAACTGGGGACAAGCCCAAGGATCGTATGTAAACTGGAGTATGGCCCTAACTGGCGACTATCCAAACTTAGTGACATGAAAATGCCAAAACCTTAGCTAACGTGAAAACGTTAGAAACCTTAGGAACGGATGTATGGTACGTCTACCATTATACTTAGGATCCTAGGTATAGCCAGTACAATGGAATTATCAGCCCCTAAAGCGAGTACTGGTCCCACTGCCTTGAACTATACCAGGATCATCATGCGCTACAGGCGGAACTGGGGTCAAGCCCAATTAACTGGGGTTAAACCCAAGGAACGGATTGCTTCTGCAGATAACCAATGTTATGCTAAGGATACCTGAACTTTCAAAACTTAAAATCACGTGAGAGATGGATAAAGGACACATGATCCTTATCCTTATATGAGAAAATAAAGAAATGAAATAGTTCAAAGTAAGGATCACTGATACTTTAAGGATCCTTCAAGGATACTCCTAACGTAAGGATCATCTGTGCCATGAGGATCCTGCTCACATGAAATATTTCTTCAAGTGGACAGCATTCCAAGCTCTTGGTAGCAAATCACCCTTCATGGTTAGCAATCTGTATGCCCCCTTTCCTGCTTCAGCTTCAATCAAATAAGGGCCTTCCCATTTTGGAGCCAATTTTCCATCGGCAGGATTGGTGGTATTCTGAAATGCTTTCCTTAATACCATATCTCCAACTTGAAACTTCCTGATCCTGACATTTTTGTTATAAGCACCAGCCATTCTTTGTTGATAACTGGCCATCCTTATCCTAGCCAGATCCCTGATTTCTTCAATAGTATCCAGGTCTTGAGCCAAGTTCTCATCATTTTCCTCAGGATCACGGGTACTTGTTCTAGCAGTTGGAACCACCATTTCTGTTGGGATCACTGATTCTACCCCAAATAGCAAAGAGAATGGTGTTTGACCAGTTGCATTCTTAGGGGTTGTCCTATCAGCCCAAAGCACATAAGGTAGTTCTTCTGCCCATTTCCCTTTTCTTGGATCCAAGCTTCTTCTTCAAATTGTTGATGATGATCTTGTTGGATGATTCTGCCTGACCATTAGCTTGTGGGTGGACTGGTGTTGATGTTATCATCTTAATCCCCCAGCTGTCACAAAAGTTAGTGGTTCTGCCCCCAATAATTTGGGAACCATTATCACATATAATTTCAGATGGAATTCCAAATCTAGTTATAATATTTCTTTTAATGAAGGATATAACTTCCTTTTCTCTGACTTGTGCAAAAGCTTCAGCCTCTATCCACTTGGAGAAGTAATCAGTCATAGCTAGCATGAACACTTTTCCACCAGGTGCCTTAGGGAGCTTACCAACTATATCCATACTCCACAGCATCTCTTTTCATGGTTGGCCAGTAGTATCCTGTCCTCAGGATCCTTGAGAATAATGCCCTGCCCCCAGTGTGGTTTCCACAATCTCCTTCATGGAAGTCTTTTAAAACTTCTTGGATTTCAGGATCCTCAATGCATCTCAAGTATGGTCCTGCAAGAGATCGTCTATACAACATATTATTTAAAATTGTGAATTGAGATACCTTAATTTTGAAAGCCCTAGGGTTTTCTCCTGTAGGAATCTCTCCATGTTGTAAGTATCTCATAATTGGTGAGATCCATGATCCGGATCCTGAATGGGATTGAGTATCCTCACTAGGGATAATTGCAGAATTCTTTCCTATCTCCATAGCCACATGATCCTCGATAGCCGGGGTCAGAATATGGATAATAGGGATCTTGATATCCTGCGGGATCTTCAAGGATGATCCTAAGTTAGCCAATGCATCAGCTTCTGTATTTTCTTCCCTTGGTACCTGTGTCAAACTAAAGGAAACAAAGGAGAGTGCCAATTCTTTGACTATCTCTAAATATTTGGTTAGTTTTTCACCTTTAACAACATAGGATCCATTAAAGTGATTTGTAATTAACAATGAATCTACATGTACCTCAAGATACCTGATCCCCATATGCTTGGCAATTTGCAAACCAGCAATTAAGGCTTCATATTCGGCCTCATTGTTAGTGGTTTGGAACTCACAAGCTATAGAGTGGGGTATTATGTCCCCCTGTGGTGATTTTAGTAGTATTCCAAGCCCCGTGCCTTTAACATTTGAGGATCCATCAGTATAGAGTATCCAAGGATCCTTGGTCTCCTCTAGCTGTTGGACTTCTAACTCAGCTTCTTCTTGTAAATCACTACTGAAATCAGCCACAAAGTCGGCTAATGCTTGGGATTTGATGGTTGTCCTAGGCTCATATCTTATGTCATAGGCACTAAGCTTCACTGCCCACTTAGCCATCCTTCCTGACATCTCTGGTTTCCTGAGGACATTCTTAATTGGAAAGTTAGTTTTAACAACAATAACATGAGTTTCAAAATAATGTCTCAACTTAGTAGATGCCATAATTAATGCAAGAATAAGTTTTTCAAGGTGTGAATACCTGGATTCGGCATCAAGTAAACTTTTACTTACATAATAGACAGGATGTTGTGTACCTTCGTGATCCTTAACAAGGACCGCACTTACTGCTTTTGAGGATACTGCATGATATAAGGATAGCACATCGCCTTTTTCTGGTTTCATCAAGGCCGGGGCTGAGGATAGGTAATCTTTGAGGGCTCTTAAAGCATTTTCATGCTTCTCAGTCCACTCAAATTTCTTATTCTTCCTCAGGATATCATAGAATTCTTTGCACTTTTCTGAGGATTTGGATATGAATCTGTTCAAAGCCGCTATCCTGCCTGTTAATCTTTGGACATCCTTAGCATTGGCCGGAGATTTGATGTTCACTATTGCTTTGATTTGTTCCGGGCTAGCTTCAATGCCTCTCTTTGTCACCATATATCCTAAGAATTTACCTGCTTTAACACCAAAGTGACATTTTGAAGGATTAAGCTTCATGTTATATTTGTCAAGGATATCGAAAGCTTCCTCCAAATCCCTTAGGTGATCCTCAGCCTTTATTGATTTTACCACCATATCGTCTATGTAGACCTCCATAGTTTGTCCAATCTGATCCTTGAACATCATATTCACTAGCCTTTGATAAGTTGCACCTGCATTTCTTAGTCCGAACGGCATAGCTTTATAACAATATATACCAGTTGGAGTCATGAAGGCTGTATCCTCTTGATCGGATGGTTCCATTTGGATTTGTTGAAATCCAGATGAAGCATCCATAAAAGTTAACAGTTCATGACCCGCAGTTGCATCCACCATGGAGTCAATGTGGGGTAATGGGAAAGGATCCTTGGGACATGCCTTATTTAAATCGGTAAAATCGATACATACCCTCCACTTTCCGTTTTTCTTTTGAACAACAACCACATTGGCCAACCATCTTGGATACTTGACCTCTCTAATCATACCTGCCCGGAGCAATTTCTCTACCTCTTCCTGGATAATGGCATTTCTTTCCGGTGCAAACTTTCTTATCCTTTGATGGATTGGTTTGAAGGAGCTATCAATGCCAAGTTTGTGAGTGATTACATCTTTAGATATGCCTGTCATGTCTTCGTGTTTCCATGCAAAGGTAGTCTTTCTCCTTTTGAGGAAGGATACGAGGTCTTCTTTCATATCGCCAAGGATCCCTGATCCGATATAGATTTTGGATTCAGGATCATGAGGATTTCAACCACATCCTGCTCTCTTGCTCTCTTGCCTAGGAGTTATATTGTAAATAAACGAGTTGTATTTTGTTGATCTTATCCGCAACAAACTAACGGATAACTAGCCGTTGTAGACGGACTAGCCGTTGCAAACCTGACGTCACCGAAGTGACAATCCTGCAAATCATCATTATAAATAGGAGTTAGAGATAGGATCAATTTGCATTTAAATCCAAGAGAACTTCCCTTTAAATTCTCAGCCGAAGATCAATCAGGTATCTCTTCTCCTACTTCTCTTTCTTGTTAGGGGAGGATTTTCTAACAATTAGTGATCCTTACTTGTTATCCTAATTAATGATCCTTACTTCTGTGACAGATAGTGATCCTCAGAAGAGCATTAGGATAAGGATCATGGATCACCTTAAGGATCCTCATACTAACGATTGTTTGTTTGTGTTTCGTATTATTTCGCAGGAGTAATCAGCTTGACTTGGTCTTGGCAACGTTACTATGGAATATTCCACGAGTATTTCACACACGTTTGATTGGAAATGGACGTTGTGGAGAACGTGGGAGCTTGGCACAAAATTCGGATAGTTTGTTATTGTAGTTAACTTCTATTTTAAAAGGGGTGACGAGCTAGAATTAGAACACTTAGCCATTTTTTCAGCTACACACACTCTCGTACAATTGCACTCTTGAAGCTCTCGACGAACACTTATTAGTTTTCATTCATTTTTACACATTTCACCGTAGTGATCCTTGTACCTAGCTCGTTACTATCCGAAGTTGTAAACATTTATTGATTTATTTGAGCTTGGTGATCGGTAGTTTCCATCACCCGGGGTTTTTTGTGCCGGAGATCAACTCTTGATCAAGGGCTTTTTCCCCGTACAAATCCTTGTGTCGTTTGTGCAATTTACGTTGAAGTGATCCTTATCATTGTTCTATATTCAAAGCATCATTCCCTGTAACAGAGAGTTTGGTTGCATTATCCTCGTTAGATTTTTTGACCAAAACAGTTTGGCGCCCATCGTGGGGCAATTGGTGCTTCATTCTTAGAAAAATTCGTATTTCTGTGCTCATTTCAGTTCCCTACAACCAAGCAAATGGCTTCCTCAGCGAAGAATGCTTCAAATTTGATGCCCTCATTCAGTTCTTCACAAGGCGTTCCCCCTTTGCCTCCACCACCTTCTGGATCCCAGAAGAATGCTGAGAATGCTGCGAAGAAACCAATTCCTATTTTCTCAAAACCTCCAACTTCTTCTGCTTCTTACACTCCCACTACTAGTGACATGTTTACTTTGATTTTGCAGATGAAGGATCATATACAGCAACAGGATAAGACCAATGAAAGGATTCTCAAAGAAATCGGAGATCTCAAGAAACAAAAGAAAACGGCAGAGGATCATTCCCCACTGATGCCCAGATCTTTGAATTTTGATACTCCGGTGATTACTTCTCAGCCATCAGTGGTTCCAGATGTTCAATATGTGGGGGGACCAAAAGGAGTGCACTACGGAACAACAACAGTGACCCAGGCATCAGGTTCCTATTTCCAGCCAGCGGGATCCTATCCTCAGCATATGGGATCCCTCACGAATTCAGGAGGATACTCAGGAGCGCAGCAGGTTCAAGGATCCTCCATTGTTCCAGGATCATCCCAGGTTCAAGGATCCTCCTTTGTTCCAGGATCATCCCAGGTTCAAGGATCCTCCTTTGTTCCAGGATTATCCCAGGTTCAAGGATCCTCCTTTATTCCAGGATCATCCCAGGTTCAAGGATCCTCCTTTGTTCCAGGATCATCCCAGGTTCAAGGATCCTCCATTCTTCCAGGATCATCCCAAGTTCAAGGATCCTCCTTTGTTCCAGGATCATCCCAGGTTCAAGGATCCTCCTTTGTTCCAGGATCATCCCAGTTTCAGGGATCCTTCCAGATGCCAGGATCCTTGAGGAGCTTGCAAACAGGAAATTCAGATGTCCATCAGGGAGATTTTATTCCAATGCAGACCAATGCTTCTACTGGTCCTTCGATCATTCCAGAGCCCCAACAATATGGATTAACATCCATTCTTCCTAATTTGAATCCAATGGGAGGTAACACTTTTAATAATTCTTATACTACTAACCATGGCCTTATGCAGGATCCAGGTATCAATCATGCCATGGCCAGAGAATTACAGAAGTTAAAGGATATGATATCAAGTGTTCCAGGAGTGGTCAAACCTATCCCAGAGATTGCAGATGGGAGCCACAAGATATCTCGTTTTGCACCACCAATCTGTGATGCTGAGATACCCAAGAGGTTCCATGTCCCAACTATGAAGCTGTATGATGGTTCGACGGATCCTGAAGAACACATAGCACAATACAGGGAGAGGATGGAGATCAATCCAATCCCAGAAAGGTTAAAGGAAGCATGCTTGTGCAAGGGATTCGGATCCACTCTTACTGGATCAGCTCTCAAATGGCTGCTAAGTCTTCCCCCCTACTCTATTACCTCATTTGCTAATCTAGTTAACCTATTTAATAATCAGTTTTCTTGTAGTAGAAAATTTGAACGATTAACTAGTGATCTATATAGGATAACCCAGGGTCATAATGAATCATTAAGGGATTACATTACCAAATTCAGTAAAGAATCCTTAGACATTCCCAACTTGGATATAGCTACGGCTGTTGAGGCCTTTAAAATGGGATTGCTTAGGGATTCATTGTTCTATGATGATCTTGTTATGACACCATGCAGGAACCTAGATGAGGTAAGAACCCGGGCACTTAGGTTCATCCGGCTAGAGGATGACAAAAAGATCCAGGAGAGGTTAGCAGGATCCTCAAAGCAGGATAAGCAAGGATCCTCATTCAGGAACAACAAGTTCAGATCCTATAACAGATCTGATAACCAGAACGTGCATGCTGTTGATCAAGAAGAGGATGATGAGGATTATCCTCCAATATCTGAATATTGTTTTTCTGTTGATAACAATGAACTAATCCTTGCGATGCAGAACTTAGGTGATAAAGCCAGATGGCCCAGAAAGAATGATAGGCCAGCTGCAACTAAGGATAAGTCAAAGTGGTGTGCATACCATGAAGTTTTTGGGCATCTTACAGAAGAATGCATTGCACTAAGAAAGGAAATTGGATACTTGTTGAGCAAGGGGCATCTAAAAGAGTTGTTGGGTAGGAAAAAGTCAAGGACTCAGGATCCTGAAAGGATCCCTGAGAAAGCTCCGGCCCCTCCAGCAGATGCACAAGTAATAAACTTTATTTCTAGAGGATCAGACATTTGTGGCACATCCTTCTCAGCAGCTAAAAGGCATGCAAAGGAAACTAAGATGGATAGTGGAGAAAGACCCGTTCGAACATCAAGTGTCTCTGAAGGAAAAGTCATAACATTTGATGAGGATGATCGTGTTGATACCCAGGATCCTCATCACGATGGTTTAGTTATTACTCTTTTTATTTCTAACCATTTTGTCCGCAGGATCCTTATAGACGGAGGAAGCTCAGTGAACATTATCCAGCTTGATGTTCTAAAGAAGATGGGTATCCCTGAATCAGATATCATACCAAGATCCTCCGTGCTCGTGGGATTTAGTGGCGAAACTAAGAATACCCTGGGGGACATTAAGCTCCCAATATACATCGAAGGCCTACATTCTTATAAAAAATTTTGTGTTATTGACTGTTTATCTTGTTGTAATGTTATCCTTGGCAGGCCCTGGATACACGATATGAAGGCAGTCCCATCTACTTACCATCAATGTGTGAAGCTCCCTAGTCCTTGGGGAATAGTCAAGATTGATAGCGATCAGCAGGAGGCTAAGAACTGCTATACTTCATCGATGAAACCAGCCTCGAAGTCAAGGGAGCAATAGCAATCAAAGTATCCTCCAAGGGACGTCTTGGAGGCAAGAGAGCAGGATGTGGTTGAAATCCTCATGGATCCTCATGATCCTGAATCCAAAATCTATATCGGATCAGGGATCCTTGGCGATATGAAAGAAGACCTCGTATCCTTCCTCAAAAGGAGAAAGACTACCTTTGCATGGAAACACGAAGACATGACAGGCATATCTAAAGATGTAATCACTCACAAACTTGGCATTGATAGCTCCTTCAAACCAATCCATCAAAGGAGAAGAAAGTTTGCACCGGAAAGAAATGCCATTATCCAGGAAGAGGTAGAGAAATTGCTCCGGGCAGGTATGATTAGAGAGGTCAAGTATCCAAGATGGTTGGCCAATGTGGTTGTTGTTCAAAAGAAAAACGGAAAGTGGAGGGTATGTGTCGATTTTACCGATTTAAATAAGGCATGTCCCAAGGATCCTTTCCCATTACCCCACATTGACTCCATGGTGGATGCAACTGCGGGTCATGAACTGTTAACTTTTATGGATGCTTCATCTGGATTTCAACAAATCCAAATGGAACCATCCGACCAAGAGGATACAGCCTTCATGACTCCAACTGGTATATACTGCTATATTGCTATGCCGTTCGGACTAAGAAATGCAGGTGCAACATATCAAAGGCTGGTGAATATGATGTTCAAGGATCAGATTGGACAAACTATGGAGGTTTACATAGATGATATGGTGGTAAAATCAATAAAGGTTGAGGATCACCTAAGGGACTTGGAGGAAGCATTCGATATCCTTGACAAATATAACATGAAACTTAATCCTTCAAAATGTCACTTTGGTGTTAAAGTAGGTAAATTCTTAGGATATATGGTGACAAAGAGAGGCATTGAAGCTAGCCCGGAACAAATCAAAGCAATAGTGAACATCAAATCTCCGGCCAATGCTAAGGATGTTCAAAGGCTAACAGGCAGGATAGCAGCTTTGAACAGATTTATATCCAAATCCTCAGAGAAGTGCAAAGAATTCTATGATATCCTAAGGAAGAACAAGAAATTTGAGTGGACTGAGAAGCATGAAAATGCTCTAAGAGCCCTCAAAGATTACCTATCCTCAGCCCCGGCCTTGATGAAACTAGAAAAAGGCGATGTGCTATCCTTGTATCTTGCAGTATCCTCAAAAGCAGTAAGTGCGGTCCTTGTTAAGGATCATGAAGGTACACAACACCCTGTCTATTATGTAAGTAAAAGTTTACTTGATGCCGAATCCAGGTATTCACACCTTGAAAAGCTTATTCTTGCATTAATTATGACATCTATTAAGTTGAGACATTATTTTGAAACTCATGTTATTGTTGTTAAAACTAATTTTCCAATTAAGAATGTCCTCAGGAAACCAGAGATGTCAGGAAGGATGGCTAAGTGGGCAGTGAAGCTGAGTGCATATGATATAAGATATGAGCCTAGGACAGCCATCAAATCCCAAGCATTAGCTGACTTTGTGGCTGATTTCAGTAGTGATTTACAAAAAGAAGCTGAGTTAGAAGTCCAGCAGCTAGAGGAGACCAAGGATCCTTGGATACTCTATACTGATGGATCCTCAAATGTCAAA
Source organism: Helianthus tuberosus (assembly GCA_030545235.1). Taxonomy (NCBI): domain Eukaryota; kingdom Viridiplantae; phylum Streptophyta; class Magnoliopsida; order Asterales; family Asteraceae; genus Helianthus; species Helianthus tuberosus. Next base: position 191,311,724 of record CM060407.1, on the reverse strand, counting down.
GGCACAGGGCTTGGAATACTACTAAAATCGCCACAGGGGGACGTAATACCCCACTCTATAGCTTGTGAGTTCCAAACCACTAACAATGAGGCTGAATATGAAGGCTTAATATGTGGTTTGCAAATTGCAAAGCATATGGGGATCAGGTATCTTGAGGTACATGTGGATTCATTGTTAATTACAAACCACTTTAATGGATCCTATGCTGTTAAAGGTGAAAAGCTAACCAAATATTTAGAGATAGTCAAAAATTTGGCACTCTCTTTTGTTTCCTTTAGTTTGACGCAGGTACCAAGGGAAGAAAATACAGAAGCTGATGCATTGGCCAACTTAGGATCATCCTTGAAGATCCCGGAGGATATCAAGATCCCTATTATCCATATCCTGACCCCGGCTATCGAGGATCATGCGGCCATGGAAATAGGGCAAGATTCTGCAATTATCCCTAGTGAGGATACTCAATCCCATTCAGGATCAGGATCAGGATCATGGATCTCACCAATCATGGGATACTTACAACATGGAGAGATTCCTACAGGAGAAAACCCTAGGGCTTTCAAATCTAAGGTATCTCAATTCACAATTTTAAATAATATGTTGTATAGACGATCTCTTGCAGGACCATACTTGAGATGCATTGAGGATCCTGAAATCCAAGAAGTTTTAAAAGACTTCCATGAAGGAGATTGTGGAAACCACACTGGGGGCAGGGCATTATTCTCAAGGATCCTGAGGACAGGATACTACTGGCCAACCATGAAAAGAGATGCTGTGGAGTATGCTAAGAGATGTGATCCTTGTCAGAGACACAGCAATATCCTTCATCAACCAGCTGAATTATTGCATCCTATATCCTCCTCTTGGCCATTTATGAGATGGGGTATGGATATAGTTGGTAAGCTCCCTAAGGCACCTGGTGGAAAAGTATTCATGCTTGCTATGACTGATTACTTCTCCAAGTGGATAGAGGCTGAAGCTTTTGCCCAAGTCAGAGAAAAGGAAGTTATATCCTTCATTAAAAGAAATATTATAACTAGATTTGGAATTCCTTCTGAAATTATATGTGATAATGGTTCCCAATTTATTGGGGGCAGAACCACTAACTTTTGTGACAGTTGGGGGATTAAGATGATAACATCAACACCAGTCCACCCACAAGCTAATGGTCAAGCAGAATCATCCAACAAGATCATCATCAACAATTTGAAGAAGAAGCTTGGATCCAAGAAAGGGAAATGGGCAGAAGAACTACCTTATGTGCTTTGGGCTGATAGGACAACCCCTAAGAATGCTACTGGTCAAACACCATTCTCTTTGGTATTTGGGGCAGAATCAGTGATCCCGACAGAAATGGTGGTCCCAACTGCTAGAACAAGTACCCGTGATCCTGAGGAGAATGATGAGAACTTGGCTCAAGACCTGGATACTATTGAAGAAATCAGGGATATGGCTAGGATAAGGATGGCCAGCTATCAACAAAGAATGGCTGGTGCTTACAACAAAAATGTTAGGATCAGGAAGTTTCAAGTTGGAGATATGGTATTAAGGAAAGCATTTCAGAATACCACCAATCCTGCTGATGGAAAATTGGCTCCAAAATGGGAAGGCCCTTATTTGATCGAAGCTGAAGCAGGAAAGGGGGCATATAGATTGCTAACCATGGAAGGTGATTTGCTACCAAGAGCTTGGAATGCTGTCCACTTGAAGAAATATTTCATGTGAGCAGGATCCTCATGGCACAGATGATCCTTACGTTAGGAGTATCCTTGAAGGATCCTTAAAATATCGATGATCCTTACTTTGGTAATATCCTAATCTTGAACTATTTCACTTCTTTACTTTCTCATATAAGGATAAGGATCATGTATCCTTCATCCATCTCTCACGTGATTTTAAGTTTTGAAAGTTCAGGTATCCTTAGCATAACATTGGGTATCTGCAGAAGCAATCCGTTCCTTGGGTTTAACCCCAGTTATTTGGGCTTGACCCCAGTTCCGCCTGTAGCGCATGTTGATCCTGGTATAGTTCAAGGAAGTGGGACCAGTACTCGTTTTAGGGGCTGATAATTCCATTGTACTGGCTATACCTAGGATCCTACGTATAATGGTAGACGTACCATACATCCGTTCCTAAGGTTTCTAACGTTTTCACGTTAGCTAAGGTTTCTAACGTTTTCACGTTAGCTAAGGTTTTGGCATTTTCATGTCACTAAGTTTGGATAGTCGCCAGTTAGGGCCATACTCCAGTTTACATACGATCCTTGGGCTTGTCCCCAGTTATCCTTGGGCTTGTCCCCAGTTATCCTTGGGCTTGACCCCGGTTATCCTTGGGCTTGTCCCCAGTTATCCTTGGGCTTGTCCCCAGTTATCCTTGGGCTTGTCCCCAATTGCTAACTCTTATCTTATATTGGCTTAGTCCCAAGTTATGATCTATTTCAGGTCCTTGAAGATAAGCAACTAGGGATCCTTGATCCTTACTTCTCTCTAAGGTTTATCTTATAGTTATCCTTATTATGGGTAGGATCCTAACTTGGATCCTCAGGTATGATCCTTGATTGTTTTTATCCTATTCATTGTTTATTTGAATAACCCTTAGAATTTGACAACTAAATTTGTGATCTTTAAAATGTATGACTTTTTGGGATTCTTTAACTATGGGATATTTGGTCATGGTTCATGTCCTAAATATTTTCAATCTGACTTGTTCAAAATTGTTTATTCAATAAGTTTACATCAAAAGAAAGGAGAAATAAAGGAACAAAAAGGATAACAACACAAGATAAGCGACAAAAGGTTAAGATTTTATTAACAAAAGACTAACCCTTAAAAGGTTGTCAAAATTACCTACCCCGAGCATCTACCAGCAAAACGTGGCCCGTCCGCTGGGGTAGGTAAAGGGTGTCTGTGATAATAAGTTCAAAAGTAGTGCATGAATATAAAGGCGGCAGGATCACAATGGATTCATCCCCCAAACAGAGGATCCCTCCACCATTTGCAATCCTGCCTATTGTCCAAAGGATCATACATGATCCTTAATCCTAAAAACTATTGTTCAAGTACAAACCATCAAATTGTTCGACATCACAACCACAAAAAACTACTACCAAATTTAAAAATTGGGCTCCGGCTGCGTCTAAGAATGTCCATCATCGCCCAATCATGCAGCCTAAACCTTCGCTGCATTACCACCTCCAGCTCCACTTGTTTCACCACCTTCACCCTTGCCTCCAGCCTCAATCGTCAGGATCTCTTCAACCTCCTCAGCCTCTTCATCGTCCAGTTCAGCCAGCCTTTCCTTCCAGCCTTCAACATCCCAGGTGCTCTTGTCAAAAGCAGGATCCTGAGCTTCCAAGGCCATTTGCAGCTTGGTCTTGTACATTGCTATGGCGGCAGAGACTTTGGCGTCTTCGGTAATCTCACGCTTCTCATAGTCAACATTAACCAGCACCTTGGCCGTCTCCTGTTTGGCATCCCGGACTTCCTTTTGAAGATCAGCAATTGTGAGGTCCTTTAGCAATGCAACCTGTTGGAGGTCGGCAATCTTCCTATCCTGATCCTCAACGTGGCAAACATAATCCTCAATCTCAGAGAATTTCTGCAAAAGGGATAAAAGATAAGGTCAGGACTAAGTGATCCTCAAATCAGCAGGATATATCAGCAGGATAGGTCAACAGGATATACGAGCAGAGATAGTGATCCTTACCTCATTGAAGTACTCGAGGAATTGGTGGCGGATCAGAGGCAGACCCTGCAGATCCTCAGCTTCAGAGGCCTTTCTCTTCTTGATTGCCTTTCCTTTGAGGGGTGCCTTGGGGACCGAAGCTGTCGGACTGGTAGGAGCTTTTCTTTTGGAGGATCTGACGGTAGTGAGATCAGTGACATTGAGCTTTGAAGCAAACTTGGTGGATTTTCCAGCACCTACACAACCAAAACAAGATAAGTATCTTCACTTAACTTATATTTCACTATTTATTTAAATTTTAAACAAGGATACTTACTTGACATCGTGACAGAGCCTGAGGATACCTCCTGTGAATCTTGGGTTGTTGTCTTGAAAGATCTTGTTTCAGGATCAAGTTTCTTGAAAGCGAGGAGTCTCTCTTTAGCAGCAGGAGACAATCTGAGGATCCTCCACCCTACCATGGGTAGCCCATTTCTTGGGTAGATCCTTTCCATCCTCAATAGAATCTCTCTTGATGAAAAAGAAACGCCGCTTCCAATTAGCATCGTTCTTGGTGGCTTTGAAGATCGGGTGTTCCTCACCGGGCTTACGTTTAAACAAATAGCGATGAGAACCAAAGGTAGTAAGATCATACAGCTCTCCCAGCTCTGACATTCTTAGGTCTATCCCTTCCTGCTCGATGATCCTTTCAAGGGTGTACAAAACCCTCCAAATCATCGGCATGGCTTGGATATAAGAGATGCCGGTTAGGGAAAAGAAAGATTGGGTGAAGGCTGGGAAAGGATATGTATAGCCTATGGTGAACGGAGTGACAGGGAAAGCAACCCACTTGTCGGAAATATGATCACTCAGGGCATTGGGATCAAAAGGTCTGAACTCAGTGTTCGCCGGGAAGCAGTGGCGGATCCTATCAATCTGTGCATCATTGAGACAGCAGCGTTCTTTAATGGAATCTTCGATGATCCCCTGGCTTTTCGGAGGGCTGTTTTTCGGGAGATCCTTAGCTGGGGAGTTCCGGAGCAACATCTTTGATGGAATGGTGGAAAGAAACAGAAAACAGAGCAAAGAAGGAAGAAGATGAAGAGAGAATACCTGTTTATCTTCGGAATGCAGTTATAAAGGGAGTCTCTCTGAAATTTTAAATGCATTTGATCCTATCTCTATCTCCTATTTATAATCATGATCGTGCAGGGTTGTCACTTCTGTGACGTCATGGTTGCAACGGATAGTTCAACAATAACGGCTATATTTACGATAGTTAGTTGTGGATAAGATCAGGAAAATATAATTCGCTTATTTAACATTTCACTCCTTATATTTTGGGGGCAATTGTTAGGGGAGGATTTTCTAACAATTAGTGATCCTTACTTGTTATCCTAATTAATGATCCTTACTTCTGTGACAGATAGTGATCCTCAGAAGAGCTTCAGGATCAGGATCATGGATCACCTTAAGGATCCTCATACTAACGATTGTTTGTTTATGTTTTGTATTACTTCGCAGGAGTAACGAGTTTGACTTGGTCTTGGCAACGTTACTATGGAATATTCCACGGGTATTTCGCACACGTTTGACTGGAAATGGACGTTGTGGAGAACGTGGGAGCTTGGCACGAAAGTCGGATAGTTTGTTATTGTAGTTAACTTCTATTTTAAAAGGAGTAACGAGCTAGAATTAGAACACTTAGCCATTTTCAGCTACATACACTCTCATATAATCGCACTCTTGAAGCTCTCGACGAACACTTATTAGTTTTCACTCATTTCTACACATTTCACCATAGTGATCCTTGTACCTAGCTCGTTACTATCCGAAGTTGTAAACGTTTATTGATTTATTGAAGCTTGGTGATCGGTAGTTTCCATCACCCGGGGTTTTTTGTGCCGGAGATCAACTCTTGATCAAGGGCTTTTTCCCCGTATAAATCCTTGTGTCATTTGTGCAATTTACATTGAAGTGATCCTTGTCATTGTTCTACATTTCAAGCATCATACCCCGTAACAGAGAGTTTGGTTGCATTATCCTTATCAGATTTTTTTGACCAAAACAACGAAGAAGAAGCGACGTTTCCAATTTGTGTCGTTCTTGGTGACTTTAAGAAGGGGGTGTTCTCCGCCGGGTTTTCGTTTGAACAAATAACAATGAGAACCAAAGGTAGTAAGATCATACATCTGTGTCAGCTCTGACATTCCCAAATCAATGCCTTCCTGCTCGATGATCCTCTCCAGGGTATACAAAACCCTCCAAATCATCGGCATGGCTTGGGTGTAAGAGATGCCGGTAAGGGAAAAGAAGGACTGTGTAACTTCTGGGAAAGGATAGGTGTATCCTATGGCGAATGGAGTAACTGGAAAGGCAACCCATGTTTCTGAAACATAGTCGCACAGAATAGTAGGATCGAAGGGTTTGAAAAAGGCACTCGCCGGAAAGCAGTGACGAATCTTATCTATTTGAGCATCGTTAAAGCAACACCTCTCATGTATTGAGTCTTTGATGATCCTTTGACTCTTCAAGGGACTATCCTTCTGGTGATCCTTGGCGGGGGAGGACCGGAGCATCATTCTTGAAGAGATGATGGTAAAGTAAGAAAAACAGAGTAAGAGAAGGAGAGATAAGAGAAGAGATACCTGATAGATCTTCGACCAAGAATTTAAAGGGAGTTTCTTCGAATTTAAATGCATATCGATCCTATCTTTATCTCCTATTTATAATCATGATTATGCATGGTTGTCACTTCTGTGACGTCATGGTTGCAACGGATAGTTCTACAATAACGGCTATATTTACGATAGTTAGTTACGGATAAGATCAAGAAAATATAATTCGCTCATTTTACATATCACTCCTTATATTTTGGGGGCAATTGTTAGGGGAGGATTTTCTAACAATTAGTGATCCTTACTTGTTATCCTAATTAATGATCCTTACTTCTGTGACAGATAGTGATCCTCAGAAGAGCATTAGGATAAGGATCATGGATCACCTTAAGGATCCTCATACTAACGATTGTTTGTTTGTGTTTCGTATTATTTCGCAGGAGTAATCAGCTTGACTTGGTCTTGGCAACGTTACTATGGAATATTCCACGAGTATTTCGCACACGTTTGATTGGAAATGGACGTTGTGGAGAACGTGGGAGCTTGGCACAAAAGTCGGATAGTTTGTTATTGTAGTTAACTTCTATTTTAAAAGGGGTGATGAGCTAGAATTAGAACACTTAGCCATTTTTTCAGCTACACACACTCTCGTACAATTGCACTCTTGAAGCTCTCGACGAACACTTATTAGTTTTCATTCATTTTTACACATTTCACCGTAGTGATCCTTGTACCTAGCTCGTTACTATCCGAAGTTGTAAACATTTATTGATTTATTTGAGCTTGGTGATCGGTAGTTTCCATCACCCGGGGTTTTTTGTGCCGGAGATCAACTCTTGATCAAGGGATTTTTCCCCGTACAAATCCTTGTGTCGTTTGTGCAATTTACGTTGAAGTGATCCTTATCATTGTTCTATATTCAAAGCATCATTCCCTGTAACAAAGAGTTTGGTTGCATTATCCTCGTTAGATTTTTTGACCAAAACACCCCAGCTATCACAAAAGTTAGTAGTTCTACTCCCAATAAATTGGGATCCATTATCACAAACAATTTCAGAAGGGATACCAAATCTAGTAATAATGTTTCTTTTAATAAAGGATATAACTTCCTTCTCTCTGACTTGAGCAAAGGCTTCAGCCTCTATCCACTTGGAGAAGTAATCAGTCATAGCAAGCATAAATACTTTTCCGCCAGGTGCCTTAGGAAGCTTACCAACTATATCCATTCCCCATCTCATAAATGGCCAAGAAGAGGGTATAGGATGCAAAAGTTCTGCTGGTTGGTGAAGGATATTACAGTGTCTCTGACAAGGATCACATTTCTTGGCATATTCCACATCATCCTTCTTCATAGTAGGCCAATAGTATCCTGTCCTCTGGATCCTTGAGAATAATGCTCTGCCCCCAGTGTGGTTTCCGCAATCTCCTTCATGGAAATCCTTTAGGACTTCTTGGATTTCAGGATCCTCAATGCATCTTAGATATGGACCTGCAAGAGATCGTTTATATAACATGTTATTCAATATTGTAAATTGAGATACCTTGATTTTGAAAGCCCTAGGGTTTTCTCCTGTAGGAATCTCTCCATGTTGTATGTATCTCATGATTGGAAGGATCCATGATCCTGAATGAGATTGAGTATCATCACTAGGGATGATTGCAGAATCCTCTCCTATCTTCATAGCTACATGATCCTCGATAGCAGGGGTCAGGATATGGATAATAGGGATCTTGATATCCTCCGGGAACTTCAAGGATGATCCTAGATTGGCCAATGCATCAGCCTCTGCATTCTCTTCCCTCGGTACCTGTGTCAAACTAAAGGAATCAAAAGAGAGTGCCAATTCTTTGACTATCTCTAAATATTTGATTAGCTTTTCACATTTTACAGCATAGGATCCATTAAAGTGATTAGTGATCAATAATGAATCCACATGTACCTCAAGATACCTGATCCTCATATGCTTAACAATTTGCAAACCAGCTATCAAGGCTTCATATTCAGCCTCATTGTTGGTAGTTTGAAATTCACAAGCTATGGAGTGGGGTATTATGTCCCCCTGTGGCGATTTTAGTAGTATTCCAAGTCCGGTCCCTTTTACATTAGAGGCTCCATCAGTGAAGAGTATCCAAGGATCCTTAGTTTCTTCAAGCTGTTGGACTTCTAACTCAGCTTCCTTTTGCAAGTCACTACTGAAATCTGCCACAAAGTCAGCTAAGGCCTGGGATTTAATGGCAGTTCTAGTCTCATATCTTATATCATAAGCACTAAGCTTCACTGCCCACTTAGCCATCCTTCCTGACATTTCAGGCTTCCTGAGAACATTCTTAATTGGAAAATTAGTCTTAACACTAATGGCATGAGTCTCAAAATAATGTCTTAATTTAGTAGATGCCATAATTAATGCAAGGATAAGTTTCTCTAAGTGTGAATACCTGGATTCAGCATCAAGTAAACTCTTACTTACATAATAAACAGGATGTTGTGTACCTTGGTGATCCTTAACAAGGACCGCACTTACTGCTTTTGAGGATACCGCTAAGTATAAGGATAATATATCCCCCTTTTCTGGTTTCATCAAGGCAGGGGCTGAGGATAGGTAATCCTTAAGAGCTTTGAGGGCACTTTCATGCTTCTCAGTCCATTCAAATTTCTTTTTCTTCCTCAGGATGTCATAGAATTCCTTGCACTTTTCTGAGGATTTGGATATGAACCTGTTCAAGGCTGCGATCCTACCTGTCAATCTTTGCACATCCTTGGCATTGGCAGGAGATTTGATATTCACAATAGCCTTAATTTGCTCTGGACTTGCTTCAATGCCCCTCTTTGTCACCATATAGCCTAAGAATTTACCTGCTTTAACACCAAAATGACACTTGGAAGGATTTAGTTTCATATAAAATTTATCAAGGATATTGAATGCTTCCTCCAAGTCTTTAAGGTGATCCTCAGCTTTCTTGGACTTAACCACCATGTCTATATAGACTTCCGTAGTGTGTCCGATTTGTTCCTTGAACATCATATTGACTAACCTTTGATAAGTAGCACCTGCATTCCTTAGTCCAAATGGCATAGCAATATAACAATATATACCAGTTGGGGTCATAAAGGCTGTATCCTCTTGATCAGATGGTTCCATCTGAATTTGTTGAAATCCAGATGAAGCATCCATAAAAGTCAACAACTCATGACCCGCGGTAGCATCCACCATGGAGTCAATGTGGGGTAATGGGAAAGGATCCTTGGGACATGCCTTGTTTAAATCAGTAAAATCGACACATACCCTCCACTTTCCATTTTTCTTTTGAACAACAACCACATTGGCTAACCATCTTGGATACTTAACCTCTCTTATCATACCTGCCCGAAGTAGTTTATCTACCTCCTCCTGGATAATAGCATTCCTTTCAGGTGCAAACTTCCTTCTTTTTTGATGTATAGGCTTGAATGACCTGTCAATGCCAAGCTTATGAGTAATTATATCCTTAGATATACCTGTCATGTCTTCATGCTTCCAGGCAAAGGTAGTTTTCCTTCTTTTAAGGAAGGATACTAGATCCTGTTCAATGACGCTAAGGATCCCTGATCCTACGAAGATCCTGGATTCAGGATCATGAGGATCCATGAGGATTTCTTTTACATCCTGCTCTCTTGCCTCCAAGACATCTCTTGAAGGATACTTTAATTGCTATTGCTCCCTTGGTCTTGAGGCTGGCTTCATTGATGAGGTATAGCAATTCTTAGCTTCTTGTTGATCACTCTCAATTTTCACCACTCCCCATGGGCTAGGAAGCTTCACGCACTGATGATATGTGGATGGGACAGCCTTCATGTCATGTATCCATGGCCTGCCAAGGATAACATTACAACAAGATAAGCAATCTATAACACAAAACTTCTGATAAGAATGGAGTCCTTCAATATAGATAGGGAGTTTGATGTCCCCCAATGTGTTCTTGGTTTCCCCACTAAATCCCACAAGGACTGAGGATCTTGGGACAATATCAGACTCCGGGATATTCATCTTCTTGAGGACATCAAGCTGAATGATGTTCACAGAGCTTCCTCCATCTATAAGGATCCTGCGAACAAAATGATTAGAAATAAACAGGGTAATAACAAGACCATCATGATGAGGATCCTGAACATCAAGACGATCATCCTCATCAAAAGTTATGATCTTATCCTCGGTGACAGCGGACGTCCGGATGGGTCTGTCTCCATTATCCATCTTGGTTTCCTTGGCATGTCTTTTGGCTGCTGAGAAGGAAGTACCATAAATGTCTGATCCGCCGGATATGAAGTTTATAACTTGTGCATCTGCTGGAGGAGCAGGAGCCTTTTCCGGGATCCTTTCAGGATCCTTGACTTCTTTCGTCCCAAAAGCTCTTTTAAATGCCCCTTGCTTAACAAGTAACCAATTTCCTTTCTAAGTGCAATACACTCTTCAGTGAGATGCCCAAAATCCTCATGATATGTACACCACTTGGACGTATCCTTTGTAGCAGCTGGTTTATCACTTTTTCTCGGCCACCTAGCTTTCTCACCTAAATTCTTCATTGTAAGGATTAGTTCATTGTTATCAACAGAAAAACAGTATTCAGAAATGGGAGGATAATCCTCATCATCCTCTTCCTGTTCCACTGCATGCACATTCTGGTTATCAGACTTGTTGTAGGACTTTGATTTGTTGTTCCTGAAGTAGGATCCTTGCTTTTCCTGTTTTGAGGATCCTGTCAATCTCTCCTGGATCCTTTTTTCATCCTCTAGGCGGATGAACCTAAGCGCCCTGGTTCTTACTTCATCAAGATTCCTGCATGGGGTCATAACAAGATCATCATAGAACAATGAATCCCTAAGCAAACCCATTTTAAAGGCTTCTACAGCCGTAGCAATATCCAAGTTGAGGATGTCTAAGGATTCTTTACTAAACTTAGTGATGTAATCTCTAAGTGATTCATTTTGACCTTGTGTTACCCTATATAGATCACTAGTTAATCGTTCAAACTTTCTACTACAAGAGAATTGACTATTAAACAAATTAACTAGATTAGCAAATGAAGTAATAGAGTAAGGGGGAAGACTTAGCAGCCATTTAAGAGCAGATCCTGTAAGTGTAGATCCAAATCCCTTGCATGGACATGTTTCTTTTAACCTCTCCGGAATTGGATTGATCTCCATCCTCTCCCTGTATTGGGCTACGTGTTCCTCTGGATTCGTCGAACCATCATATAGCTTCATGGAAGGTATTTGGAACCTCTTGGGTATCTCAGCATCACAAATAGGTGGTGCAAAGCGAGATATCCTATGGCTACCATATGCGATCTCAGGAATGGGCTTGACCACTCCTGGAACACTGGATATCATGTCCTTAAGCTTCTGTAACTCCCTGGCCATAGCCTGATTGATACCTGTATCCTGCATAGAGCCATGGTTAGTGTTATATGAATTATTAAAAGTGTTACCTCCCAAAGGATTCGTGTTTGGAATTTCAGATGTGAATCCATATTGACGGGACTCTGGTATGATTGAAGGACCAGAGGAAGCAATGGTCTGCATTGGTATGAAGTCTCCTTGATGAACATCCGAGCTTGGAGGATGCATACTTCTTAAGAATCCTGGATCCTGAAAGATGTTGGATCCTTGAGGCTGAGACGATCCTTGAACCTGAAAGGATCCTGGAATCATAAAAGATCCTTGGACCGGGGAGGATCCTTGGACCTGGGAGGATCCTTGGGCCTGAGAGGATCCTTGGACCTGGGAGGATCCTTGGACCGAGAAGGATCCTTGGACCTGGGAGGATCCTTGGACCGGGAAGGATCCTTGGACCTGGGAGGATCCTTGGACCTTGGAGGATCCTTGGACTGCGTGTATTCCCAAATATCCTCCTGAGCTGACGAAGGATCCCTGATGCTGAAAAGAGGATCCCGATGGCTGAAAGTAGGATCCCTGAGACTGGGAGTGAGAGCTAAATGCCTGACTCATAGTTGCCGTTCCATAACGCCTTTCTGATGGACCACTTTGATACTGGATGCCCGGAACTGCCGATTATAGGGTAGTTACAACTAGAGTGTCAAAATTCAACGACCTTGGCATCAGAGGAGAGTGATCCTCCACTGATTTCTTCTGTTTCTTGATATCACCAATCTCTTGGAGGATCCGTTCATTGGTTTTGTCTTGCTCTTGTATGTGATCCCTCATCTGCAAAATCAGATTAAAAAGATCATTAGTAGTAGGATTAGTGGAAACAGAAGAAGTTGGTGGTTTTTGGAAAATGGGGGTTTGTCTCTTCGCAGCATTTTCAGCATTCTTCTGGGATCCAGAAGGTGGTGGAGGCAAAGGAGGAACGCCTTGTGAAGAACTGATCGCCGGCATAGAGCTTGATGTGTTCTTTGCTGAGGAAGCCATTTGCTTGATTGTAACGAACCGAAATGATCACCAGAACAATAATTTCTCAAGAACGAAGCACCAATTGCCCCACGGTGGGCGCCAGACTGTTTTGGTCAAAAATCAAGCTAAGATAATGTAACCAAACTTTCTGTTGTGAGGTGTGATGCTTGAATCAATGAACAATGCTAAGGATCACTCAGAAATGAAATTAACAAGTGACACAAAGATTTATACGAGGAAAAAGCCCTTGATCAAGAGTTGATCTCTGGCATAAAAAACCTCGGGTGATGGAAACTACCGATCACCAACTCAGATTAAACAAACAAGTTATTACAACTTTGGATGATAGCGAGCTAGTTACAAGGATCACTATAGTGTAATGTGCAAAAAGTGTGTAATCGCCAAGTGAATTATCGAGAGCTGGTGAGAGCAGTTACGAGTGTGTGTGTTAAGCTAAAAATAGCCAAGTGTTCTAATTTAGCTCGCTATCCCCTTTTAAAAATGGAAAATATCTAAGCTAACAAACTATCCGCATTTTGTGCAAGTCTTCCACGAACTCCATAACTTCCACTTCAGCTAAGCACGTACGGAATAAATATGGAATATGCTCCAGGAATATCGCCAAGACCAAGTCCAAGCTTGTACTCCTGCAAAACAACATCATATTCAAAGCAGACAATCGTTAGTATAAGGATCCTTATGATGATCCATGATCCTGATCCTATAATACTTTCTGAGGATCACTAATTCAGACAGAATTGAGGATCACTAAGCCCAACAGTAATTGAGGATCACTGATCATTCAAAAATCCTCCCCTAACAATAATGATTAGTAATTAATAGAGAATCTACGAATATTTGAAGATACCTGATCCTCATATTCTTAGCTAATTGCAAACCTGCTATCAAAGACTCATACTCTGCCTCATTATTAGTGGTTTGGAATTCATATGCAATGGATTGGGGTATAATGTCCCCTTGTGGCGGTTTTAGTAGTGTGCTTTGTCCAGTTCCTTTAACATTTGAAGCTCCATCCGTAAAGAGTGTCCAAGGATCCTTGGTCTTCTCAAGTTGTTGAACTTCTAATTCAGCTTCCCTTTGAAGATCACTACTGAAATAAGCCACAAAGTCAGCTATAGATTGGGACTTGATGGCAGTCCTGGGTTCATACTTAATGTCATATGCAATAAGCTTGATTGCCCACTTTGCCATTCTACCTTATTTGAAGTTTCCTGAGAACATTCTTGATAGGAAGGTTAGTTTTCACAATAATGGTGTGAGTTTCGAAATAATGTCTATGTTTAGCGGAAGCCATAATTAAATCAAGAATTAATTTCTCTAAATGAGAATAACTGGCCTCAGCATCAAGTAGAATTTTACTTACATAGTATACCGGATGTTGAGAGCCTTCATGATCCTTAACTAGGATCGCACTTACTGCTTTAGCTGAAACAACTAAGTATAAGGATAATGATTCTCCATTTTCTGGTTCCATCAGGGCTGGTGCTGAGGATAGATAATCCTTAAGAGCCTTTGGTGCAACTTCATGCTTATCAGTCCACTCAAACTTCTTATTCTTCCTCAATATGTCTTACCTGCCTTGAGCAATTTGTCTACCTCTTCTTGGATAATGACATTTCTTTCGGGTGCGAATTTCTCCTTTTTTGGTGTATTGACTTGAAAGACCTGTCAATACCAAGTTTGTGAGTAATAACATCCTTAGATATACCTGTCATGTCTTCATGTTTCCAAGCAAAGGTAGATTTTCTTCTTTTCAAGAAGGATACTAAATCCTGCTCAATACTGTCTAGGATCCCGGATCCTATAAAAATTTTGGATTAAGGATCCTCTGGGTTCAGTAGAATATCCTTGACGTCTTGCTCTCTTGACTCTATGACGTCTTGCTCCTTGGTGGCTGGTTTGATTGAAGAAGTGTAACAGTTCTTTGCCTCCTGCTGATCACTTTCTATCTTCACCACATCTCATAGAGTTGGGAGCTTGACACATTAATGATATGTTGAGGGGGACTGCCTTCATATCGTGTATCCATGGCCTGCCAAAGATAACATTACAGCAAGATAAGCAATCAATAACATAGAATTTTTTAACAGCATTCACTCCCTCTATATAAATAGGAAGTTTGATGTCCCCCAATGTATTCTTTGTCTCTCCACTGAATCCCACAAGGATAGATGATCCTGGGACAATGTAAGATTCAAGGATGTTCATTCTTTTGAGGACATATCAATGAGAATCCTGCGAACAAAATGGTTAGATATAAATAATGTAATAACCAAACCGTCATGATGAGGATCTTGTATGTCCACACGATCATCCTCATCAAATGATATGACTTTTTCCTGGGTAAGAATGGAAGTTCGAACAGGTCTGTCCCCATTCTCCATCTTTGTTTCTTTTGCATGTCTTTTAGCTGTTGAGAACCTCCGGAGATGAAATGGATGATTTGAGCATCAGCTGGTGGAGGAGAAGCTTTTTCAGGAACCTTCTCAGAATCCTGGATCCTTGACTTTTTCCTTCCAAGCAATTCCTTCAAGTATCCTTTGCTCAAAAGATAACATATCTCCTTCCTTAATGTTATGCACTCATCTGTGAGATGACCAATATCCTCATGGTAAGCACACCATTTCGATTTGTCTTTGGTAACAGGCGGTTTGTCACTCTTCCTTGGCCACCTAGCCTTGTCACCTAAATTCTGCATAGCAAGGATTAGTTCATTATTATCAGCAGAAAAACAATATTCAGAAATAGGAGGATAATCCTCATCATCTTCCTCTTGTTCCACAACATACACATTCTGGTTGTTATGCTTGGAGTATTGCTTGGATCAGTTATTCTTGAAATAGGATCCTTGTTTGTCTTGCTTTGAGGATCCTTTTGTCATCCTCTAAACGGATGAACCTAAGGGCCCTGTTCCTTACCTCATCTAGGTTCATACAAGGTGTCATAACAAGATCATCATAGAATTGTGAATACTTAAGTAAACCCGTTTTAAAAGCTTCAACAGCAGTAGCAATATCTAAGTTAGGAATCTCTAAGGATTCTCTACTGAATTTAGTTATGTAATCCCTTAGTGATTCATTATGACCTTGGGTGATCCTATATAAGTCACTAGTCAACCTTTCAAATGTTCTACTACATGAAAACTGGTTATTGAACAAGTTAACTAAATAAGAAAACGAAGTAATTGAGTAAGGAGGAAGACTTAGCAGCCATTTTAACGCTGATCCGGTAAGTGTGGATCCAAATCCCTTGCATAAGCAGGCTTCCTTCAATCTTTCAGGAATGGGGTTGATTTCCATCCCTTCTCTGTATTGAGCTAATGTAACACCCCGAAAACGGGTTTGGTAATTAAACCCCGTTAATACTAAAGAGCGGGTAGAATACCATTAGCAGAAAAGATTAACTCGGAGATTATTAGGATTTAAATAAATAAGCCTAATAATAAATAAAAAGAGAGCAAACGAACTTGAGAAGACAAAGTTCATAAGGAGCCCGAGTTAACGGGACTTAAAATAAAACGGGTTTTTAACTTCCCGAACCTACTAAGTTGGCTAGGAATAATTAACCTAGTTAAGTAATATGAATTTAAGTGATAAACTATGAGTTATAGCCCTATATGATCAAAAAAATGGAACATGAAGGACTAAAATGGTAGAGTGGGCAAACATGTTTTATTAAAAATAATAATAAAACACAACACACACACTCTAAGTGTGTGTGTGTGTGTGCGCAGGAACGACCAGAGCCAAGGGAGGGTTCTTTCAAAACCCTAAAACTCATAAAATCCAACCAAATCGAAGGAGAATCAACCTAAAATTTGGGGCTTTTAATAAATTCGTGATCACTCAAGCTAGGGGATCACAAGGTATGTCAAAATTCGTTGTTTGATTCCATTCAAAATTCTGGATGAACAATTATAATCCGAAATTAGTATTGCATGAATGTTGTTTGGATGAAATTAGAATGAAATAGTGTCTAGGAATAAACCCTAGTCATTAGATTGTTGAAATCATGCTTAGCTCAAGTAAATTTAGATTTTGTTGATGCTAAATTCATATATGAGATGTTTTTAGGGTTTTGATTGCTAAAAATTACTGTTATGATGTCAAGAACATGCTTAAATTGAAAGCTGAATTCAAACAGCTCCTGATCATAATTTACAGCCGACTTGTATTGGTTGTAACCTGAACAAAACGTGACAAAAACATGTGTTTCTTGAGTCTAAAATGTAATTCCAGGAAATATCTTTAAAACCCCACTGGAATCGCATTTTTTCGACGAAAATTGAGCGTTTTATGAATTTTTCCGTATCAAAGGTTCAAGCTGCGTTTTCTGGCAGAATTTGCAGCCCATTACGAATGTCATAACTCAATTTAGGGATTTAGTTATGATCTCAAATTTTTACTGTAGATAGTTTTAAGCGATTAAAAGAATCGCAAATTGGAATTTTGTCAATCGGATAAACGAGGAATTTTTAATGAATTTTTCCGTAAGCTGCAGTCAGAAGTGACGAATCTGATTGCAGCTTAGTAAATGAATTTTTACGAATTTTTGGTAAAGAGTTAGATCTTGAAATTAAAACATAATGCCTAACCCTCCGAGAGGTACACCACATAAAAAAATCATAATTTTTGAAGACTTGTAAACAGGTTAAACAAGTCACCAAAAACAGCTCATTTTCAGTGATATGGACTTGCCTAATTAATGTTAAAGCTTGGCTAAACAACTAGTTATGAAACTTGATTATAATAGGTATTCGGATGAATGCTAAATAGTATGATGAAACGGGTCTCGTTATAAAAGGGAACCCTTGGTTCTTGCAAAAATGAATAAAGAAACTAGTCACGATAATCGTTTGAACTAGTTAAAGAAATTAGAAGTATAATGAATTTGATGAGAAAACTAGTTAAAACGGTAGTGTAAGAATAATGCCTAACGGATATTTGACAAATTTCTTAAATGAATTGTTGAACTTGATTGTGTAATTGCTCGTGTTATAGGCCGTTTGACTTTTAAAAGTCAAACTGACCAATAATGAAATCAATTTGGTGATTTTGATATAAAGTCCGTAAAGTGAGATAGTCTTGATAATAATGACTAATATAATCACCTTGCGAATGATAAAAGTTAGATTGACGCTCGAAAAGCTAGGTGGAAGCTTGGGTAGAAGCGGGTCAAACGGAACTAATACGCGTGGAAAAGCATAATCGGAATTCAAGGTAAGTTAAGCTTACACCCCCTTGGTATTATGATACATTTACTTGTGAGTATTGATTTTTGAATTATGACAAGTATTTGAAAATACTATATTCCGGCATGATACAATGTAAGCCGGAATAAGGAAATATGGTAAGAAACCATAAACTATGGTAAAAAGGGGTAAAAACGGTAGACTAGTCGGGTGAAGACTAACCAATATGGAATTTTGAACATCACGTTATAGGGTGAACCGTAATGGGTAAAAGTGATTGAATAAAAATCCGTACATGAGTTGACGGATAGATAAAAGGTTTGAAAAGATAACCATTTGGTGTAAATCTTAACGGGTCAAATAATTCAAGTAATGCCATTTAAGTAATAAGAACTCACGGTGGAAACCGGAATAGGTTTAAGGGGCGGGATGGTATTTAAAAATATCATCTTATGTTGATAAATGGTCACTTTCGGCTAAACGGGTCAAATGGTAAGTTAATACCATTTGACAATAATACTAATTGATGACCGCTTGTTAAGTGTTGTGATTTCAGGAAAGGACATACGGTTTGTAACGCTTTTATCTAGAAAATTTAAAAGCAAAAGATATTTAAACGGGTCAATATGTTGACCCGAGCCAGGTACGCATATTTTGAATTATAGCTAGAAGTAATAAGATGGTCAAATATTAGTGAAAACCCTTCATCGTATAATGAGGGACTGAAGTTGACCAAAATACCCATGAACACTGAACCGGGTAAACGATCCTTATGAGCCATTTAAGAACGTGTTTTACAATCATGTAAGTTATAGGTAAATATCAAGTGGACTGTGCATAACGAAGAGGAAATATTTAAACTTAAAAGGTTTAAATCTTCGAAACGGGTCAAAAGAATTATGCGCATAGAATGAGTACTAGCCGCGTAATTCATAAAGATTACAGACCCAAACTAAAGATTTTGAAATAAACATGTTGATGTATGCTTAATGGTCAATTAGAAACAAGTTTTGAGGTTTAAAAACTTAAACGGGTCAAAAGTCTAAAAAAATGAATTTTAAAGTCAAGGGCTCGAAGCCTATTAATTTGTGAATTCAGATGTTAAGTTTGAAAGCTACCGTAAGTTACGGTAGAGCCCAGTCACTTTTGCTGAATTTTGCATATCTTAGTTAATCGAATCCGTTTTTGAGCGTAGTTTCGATTACGGCACGCGACGGGTGTAAAACCTGCAAATCCTTGTTATTTTAATTGTTTGGCTCATGGGACTTGTATTAACTTGTAAATAAACTATCAAAAACTAACTTTTATGTTGGTTTTGATTCTAGGTGAATGTTATATGCTTCCGAATGAAGATCAAGCCACGAGCAAGAACCGAACACACCTCTCAATGAAGCTTCCGCATTCGATCTTGTTTTGTTTTAATAAAAGTGGATTATGTAAAAACTTTTAACGATGTTTTGGATGTTGTAAACATGTCTAAATACTTATGATGTAAAAGTTTTTGTTAAGTGGCATTTTTCATATAAAATGCTTACTTTAATGTTATGTAAATGTTAACAAAATTATTATGGGTGTTACAGCTACATGCTCTTCTGGATCCGTTGAGCCATCATATAGCTTCATGGTTGGTATTTGAAACCTCTTAGGTATCTCTGCATCACAAATAGGTGGTGCAAAACGAGATATTCTGTGACTCCCATCCGGGATCTCAGGAATGGGTTTAACCACTCCTGGGACACTGGATATCATATCCTTGAGTTTTTGCAACTCCCTAGCCATGGCCTGGTTGACCCCTGGTTCCTGCACAAGACCATGGTTAGTATTGTAAGATGTATTGAAAGTGTTACATTCCGATTGATTCAAGACTGGGATTCCGGATGTGAATCCAAAATGAGGCAATTCTGGGGCAACGGTGGGATCGTATGAAGCGATAGTCTGCATGGGAATGAAGTCTCCCGCATGAATCTCTGAACTTCTGGGTTGTTGACTCCCCGATGATCCTTGATCCTGAAAGATGTTGGATCCAGGATACATTGGAGCTGAAGGTCTTGGAGGATATTCCATGAATCCTTGAATCTGCGATGAGGATCCTTAATGCTGAGGGTAGGATCCTTGAGCTGAAAGTGTCCCCATGTATCCTCCCGAACTAAATAAGGATCCTTGATGCTGAGATGAGGGTCCTTGAGGCTGAAAAGAGGATCCTTGAGGCTGGAAGTAGGATCCTTGAGGTTGCGGTGACTCCAGTGATCCTTGCCGAAGGATAGAGGATCCTTGAATCTGGACACTGGATCCTTTGGAAAATTGGATTGTTGATGATGGAGTAGTAAAATCCAACGACCTGGGCATTAATGGGGAGTGATCCTCTACTGATTTTATCAATTTCTTGATTTCATCAATTTCGCGAAAGATCCTGCCATTAGTTTCGTCCTGCTGTTGCATGTATCCTCTCATCTGCAAAATCAAAGTATAAATATCACTGTTAGTAGGTGTAGAGGAAGAAACAACAGTTGATTTTGTGAAAACGGGGGTTGTCTTCTTCGGAGCATTCTCAGCATTCTTCTGGAATGCATGGGGAAGATGATGCAACGGTAGAATGTCCTGTGATGAGGTAACCGCCGACATGGAACTTGAAGTAGTTTTTCCCAGAGAAGCCATGTGGTTCAAGGTAATGCACAGAAATGAATGAAATGAACAAAATTTCTCAGAATTGAAGCATCAATTGCCCCACGGTGGGCGCCAAACTGTTTTGGTCAAAAATCACACAAGGATAATGTAACCAAATCTGATTTTGTGAGGTTAGATGCTTGGTTAATTGTATGAACGACAAGTATATGAAATCAACGATGAACACCGAGATTTATACGAGGAAAAAGCCCTTGATCTTATGAGATCTCCGGCATAAAAAACCTCGGGTGATGGAAACTACTGATCACCAATTATATTGTATAAAAAGATTACAACTTTGGAAGATATTGAGCTTGTTACAATGAATTCTAGTGTGTGTTTGAGAGCGAGTAGCAGAGGTGTTGTGTCGAAACTTGTGTGTTCTACCAGCTCAATATCCCCTAAAATAATAGGAAAAACTGCTAACAACTAACTTTGCGAAAAATAAGGAAGCTCCCACATTCTTTTCCCATAACCGTTGTGAAAATACCACATGTGGGGCATCTTGAACGAATATTCCCGAGATTCTAGCTGAGATTTAGTCCACTAAGTCCATTATTTGCGTATAAACATTAAAAACGTGACAATTGTTAGAAATCATAAGTAATGTTAAGGATCCTGGATCCTCAGACTCGGGATCCTCAGACTCTGGATCCTCAGACTCCCTGCATAATCTGTTAAGGATCCGTGATCCATGCCCAGTCTCAGGATAGATGATCCTTAGCATAAAATCCATGCCCTAACAGTGGCGGTGGTGGTGGTGCTTGAAATCGTTGTCGGAACTGACTCCGTCACGCGATGTTTGCAGCTATGGCAGTTGGTTCCTCTTTGTTTTGATTATTATTAACAGATCTGAGCCTCTTCTTTTTCATATTTTCGTTTTTATTTTTATCAAGTGTTGATGGGTGGATGTTGATGATAGCGGTGGTGAGAAGGGGGAGGAGGTGGCGGTGGTGAGAAAAGAGAGGAGGTGGCGGTGGTGGTGGTCTTCTGCTTTTGGGGAAGATGAAGACATGGGGTGCTTTTATATGTATTGTTTTAATTAAAAACGTGTTATAATAATTCTAAAATGACCAAAATGCCCTTGAGGATAAAGATAAAATAGAAGGTTTTAAGTTGGAGAATCTGGCCAAATTTGAAATTTGGACCAAAATGGCAAAAAAACGAAACCACAGGGACCAAAATGGCAAATGGTTTAAAATTTAGACTAAAACGGCAAAACTGGCCAAACCTCAAGGACCAAAATGGCAGTTTACTTTTTTTTAAATAGCAAATACGGTACCGTAAATTGCATTTTACTTTTTTAAGCAATCATCATTTTCAAATGGGGAAATCACGAAAATAGCCAAATCAACGCCGTTTTTTCAATTTTGGCCAATGGACACCCCTCGCCGAGCCGTTTCAGCATGCTGAAACGGCACAAGATTTCCTTTAAACGGCCAGCCAACCGTTGAGTGCCACGTGTCCGACAAAGCCTGTAACAGCTTGAGCTTGCTGCAGTCCACGCCACGTGTCCGACCAAGGTTGAAAGATCTTAGCCAAGCCGTTACAATCGGCTCCTGTTGAAAGATCTTAGCCGAGTTTCTTCAATGAGCCAAGCCGTGTAATTAGGTTGTAGCCGAGCCGATACCGTACACACGTGGACCCCACTTCTGCAAGCCAAGCCGTTTCAGCTGGCTCCGAGCCGGTTCGCCCCAATGTTTGTGCCGTCTCAACTGCTCCGAGCCGTTTCAACTGGCTCCGAGCCGGTACAACTGCTCCGAGCTGTTTCAATATATGGTTCGAGTCGTTTCCGCTGGCTCCGAGCCGTTTCAATGCTTTAGTTTATAGATTTATATTTGTATGTTTTTTTCTGTGTGTTTGTGCAACAGATTCATCTAAAGTTATCAAAACATTTAGCTTTTGTAGAAGGAACTTACCAACTTAAAATTATGAAGATTCGTTTGGTTGTATACAGAGGCGGAAAGTGGGAAATCGTTAACGGAAAGTTGGAGTATGTTGCTGATGCTGATTCAAGTAGACGTGGTTTAGAAATTGAATCCAACCTTTCATACACTGCTCTTCTAAGTAAAGTGTCAAACATGTGTAGTTCTACAAACATTACGAAGTTATCGTTTGTCTTCCTTTAGTGATCCAATCGATATAATAAACGATGAAGATCTTGCAATGTTTTATAATTTTGCTATGGAAAATATTTTTGAAATTTATAAATTATATGTCGTTGAAGGGTTTTGTGCTGGGTCATCTAGTTTTTCACCTCCAAAAAAATTTAAAGTTCCTGATTTGAATTTCTGTACTGATGAATAAAATTATGATGTTTTAAACGACTACCAGCCAAATCCTGATAATTCATTTGAAAATTGTTTGCCATATTCATCAATTACTTTTGAACAAGGGCACGTATTTAATAACAAAGAAGACATGAAACTTGAGTTGAGAAAAAAAATGTTTGTTAGAACACTTTGAGTTTAAAGTAGATATATCTTCTAAAACTCGGTACGAAGTGTCTAGTTTGGTGGACGGTTGCGTTTGGCGTTTTCGTGCATACAGTTTTGGGGATAGTGGGGTGTTTTTTGTTAAGAGTTTTAACGATAAACACACGTGCTCGAAGACGCTAACGTACCCACATCTTCGTCAGGCAAACCCAAAGGTTGTTGCTCACTATTTAAAAGAACCTTTAAAAGACAGTGGTAGAATATATCGTTGTAATGAAATAGTGAAAGATTTTAGACAAAGATTCCAAGTTGAGATAACCACTAGTCAAGCTTGGCGTGGAAAAAGTCTGGCACTAGAGGTTTTACAAGTTGAGATAACCACAAGTTGAGATAAACACACGTGCTCGGCTCGGGCAGTTGCTTTTTACTTTATTGGAGCACGTGCGTTGAAACGGCACATGCATGGTGTGGTAAAGGCTTGACCTTTTTACTTTATTGGAGCACGTGCCTTGAAACGGCTCGGGCAGTAGCTTTATTGAAAGGAGTGTGTTGAAACCGCTTAAAAAATTATTTTTTTTCAAAAAAAAAAATTTCATGTTAAATAAGATCGCAAAATATTCTTACAGCTCCATTGAGAAGCCTTGAAACTCCTTTGAAACAAATAATGGCTGACAAAAACAAGAGTGACGTATACTGCTCTCAACCAGTTAGTAAATCATCAACGTGGATTCTTAAGAAATGGAGAGCACCCAGACAGTCAGGTGAAACTTCATCGTCTGAAACGGCTATGCCGCAGGTGCCGGAAGAAAACAACTTTGTAACTAATCGTCAAAGCTTACACCCGAACAGAGGCGGAAGATGGGCAATTCCAGACGACGAATCTGAGAATTGGTCAAAAGATGTTGCAACATTTTACAGTAATGGGGACGCCCCATTCTGTTATTTAGCTGTTTTCAGTCGTTATGTGGAGTTGGACAAAAAATTTTGGGGCACTCTGTTAGGCTATCGTTGTAATGGCTACCTAACAGCAACGGTAATTTCATTAGAACTTTTTTATTAACAAAATTTGTATTTTTACTGTTTATTACATGTAACTTGTATTAATATAATATTCCTTAAACAGCATATTGAGGGATGGACTGGAAGACTAATGGCTTGGAGAAGCAGAAACCTACAAAAGGATCCCACGTTAAATTTGCGGTGGACAATTCTTCCACCTCAATTCTATGACACGTTACTACAATCCATTCCTAAGAGCGTGGTTGGTTATGGAAATGGTAAAGAAAACCCATTTCCTTCATTTTTTGACGTGGATTTTGTGTTTATCCCACTGCCGATTGACAATAACGAATGGCTGTTGGTACGATTAGAGTTGGCATCCCAGGAATTAGTTTTGTACCCTTTTGAAGACTTTTGTGGACGACTAGACAAATTTAGAGCAGTTATTATTCCACGGTTGACGAAGCTTAAGGTGTATTTAACTGATTTGCTGGTGCATTTGTAGTATTGGAAAAAGACAGGCAAACCAGAATGTTGCATAACTCATGAGCTAAACGATAACTACATGATTTCTAACAGGTCAATCGTAGGCAATGAGGCTGTCTATCTGTGTATGCTTATGGAGCATCTCGTTACGGACAAACCAATTAACATTACTGGAGACGTAAAACAAATATGTTTGTCATATAGACGATTCATGGCTGATAAACTGTATTTTTAGCGGTGTTTACCACGCCCAAATGCTGTTAAATAAAATAACTCTTCTTTTTAATATGTTTTAATATTTAATATTATATATTCCCATTTAACCTCATTCTCATTTCAAAGCTATAAATACATAGATTACTCCTCCCATTTAACCCCATTCTCATCTCAAAGTTCCCACTAACAAAAAAAAAATGGATTCTTGGACCGACGAGGAAGATATTGCTGTTGTCGTTTCGTATGCTGCCGCTCGTGATCTGGGCACTTATTCAGTTTCCAATGCTGCTTTCTGGGGGCAGGTTTTCAACTACTTTTGCATTCACCTACAAGAGACGTCCCGAAGTGTCGATGCCTTGACGACTCGTCTTGCTTTTCTACGCTTTAAATGTAACCGTTTTTTAGGAATGTGCAAATTTGTTAAAAAAACTAATCCGAACATGGAAGAAAAAGAGGTCGTTGAAGAGGCCCTGCTCGACTACGCAATACTTTACGACGAGGACTTTGAACACCTTTCAGTGTTTGAAACTTTAAAAATTTATCTGTAATTCACGAAATTAATTTGTAATATTTAGGTTGTATCGTGCAACTTAAATGTATGATTTTTAACCGTTTGTCTATGTGAACCGTGATTTTAGTTTTTTTAGTGTTTGGGCCAAAACAGCCCAAAACAACACAAATTTCTAGTGTTTGGGCCCAAAGAGCCCACAACGTTTTATAAAACATATTCGGGCCCAAACAGCCCACTGCGTTAATATAAAAACATAAATATTACACTTTAATATAAAAACATAAATATTACACATTAAACTTTTTTATATTAACATAAAAACTATTTTATATTAACAAATTTGGGCCACTATTATAAAACATATTTGGGCAACAACGTTTGAAATGAACTGCCCAAACAGCCCACCACGTTTTAAATTAACGGCCCTTTTAATTATCTAATACTTGGGCCGGAGCCGTTTTGTTAACGGACTCAAATATAATAAAATTTTTAATTAAAAAACACAAACATTGTTAACAGTAGATATATTTTTTTTTTTTAAGTTATTTTTTTAAGGAGACAAATTTTTTTTAAGTTATTTTTTAAAGGAGACAAAAACTTTTTTATATTAATATAAAAACATAAATATTAAACATTAAACTTTTTTATATTAACATAAAAACTTTTTTATATTAACACAAAAACTTTTTTATATTAATATAAAAACATAAATATTAAACATTAAACTTTTTATATTAACATAAAAACTTTTTTATATTAACAAATTTGGGCCACTTTTATAAAACATATTTTCTAAAACTTGGGCCTGTTTTATAAAATGAATGGCCCGTTTTATTTCTAATACTTGGGCCACTTTTATTTTGTAATACGTGGGTCTGTTTAATAAGGACGACTCAAACACAAAAATTTCTAATGTTTGTGCACAAATAGGCAACAACGTTTGAAAAGAACGGCCCAAACAAACAGCCCACCACGTTTTAAATTAATGACCCTTTTAATTTCTAATAGTTGGGCCTAAGCCGTTTGTTAACGGACTCAAATATAATAAAATTTATAATTAACAAACATAAACATTGTTAACAGTAGATATATTTTTTAATTTTTAAGTTATTTTTTTAAGGAGACAAATTTTTTTTATATTAATATAGCAAACATTAAACATAACATAAAAAAAGTAAACAAAACATAATAAAAAAAATCTAAAACCAAATCCTAATAGTCTCCCACTCTGAGACATGCTTGAATTCATGTCCCTCGTCATGACGGTAGTTGATCAGGGACACCTCCTTCTAATCGTCCTCAACCAGGTCCGGCATTTATCTCTCCACCTTCTTGAAATAGCGGTCAAACCTCTCACATTCCAACCGCAACACACGAAACCGGGACGATAAGGCGTCGACGGTCCGGTTATGGTCCGGACCACGAAGCTGCCCAAAAATCTGTTGAACCCGAACCCAGAGCCCCCCTGTCCACGTCTTCGGGGATCGGTCATGGCCTCCTCCCATGCTTCGCACAATGCGATGTCTTCGACGTCGGTCCAGGAATTTGCCATTCTTCAGGTTAGTCGTTGACGGAGTCGGAGAAGAATTCTTTTGAAAACGGCGAGTTTTTTTGGATTGCAGACGACGTGGTGAACTGGAACGTGGTGAGGGTATTTATAAGGGGGGTAAACGTGGGAACTTGGAACGACAATTGTTAGATTTTAATAATAAACGCGGTTTAGGTTTTTTTAATATAATTTGTTTTTTTTTTTTTTGGCTAAAAAAGACGGTTGAGATTCTTTATTTATTTATTTTTTTTTTTCCGTTAACTTGTTAAGTTTATTTTTGTAGTGAACGGCCCAAACACATAAACAACCCAAAACAGAATTAAAATTCTTAAAAATGAACGGCCCAAACACAAAAACAGCCCAAACGGCCAAAACAGATTTAAAATAATTTAAAATGGACGGCCCAAACACATAAACAGCCCAAACAGCCAAAACAGATTTAAAATAATTTAAAATGAACGGCCCAAATACATAAACAGCCCAAACAAATTTAAAATTATTTAAAATGAACGACCCAAACACATAAACAGCCCAAACAAATTTTAAATTATTTGCATGGTAATTTACTGCAATATTATATATCGAATGAAAAAACAAGTAACTTTTATTATTATTTAATACAAATTACATAACAGATATAACATGTAAAAATAGAAACATAACTTCCCCAAACAAATGAAACGGCTAGTAGAGAAAAAAGCTCGGTCTCCAAGCAAGCGGTCTTCAGATAACAACATAACTTCGCCAAACCGCAGCTTAGGACTCGGTTGATAACCGAGAGCAAATTGAAAGTTGGGAGTGAATCAAATCTCTTCTTCTGAAATTCGAGTCAAAACGCTTGTAGCAATGATAAAGATGCGTCTTGAACTCGAAACTTCAATCCACACTCACTGGGTAAGTAGAGGTGTCATTTCTGAAGAGAATGACACTCCAATATGAGAAATGATATCAAAAACTAATTTGACAATTAAAGCCCAGGAACACGTCTTTTACACTAACAGATACGTGAGGTTTCATAAATATTTCTTGCATTTGATACACGAAAACATCTATGACAATCAAATAAAGAAAGCTAGATAACATTTTCTATTAGATTTAAGTGTGGTAGATGGATTCGTTTAACAAGAACACAAAAAAAGAACAAGTGGGTAAATATATAGGGGAACAGACGGTCAAACGGCTCGGAGCAGCTGTACCGGCTCGGAGCAGCTGTACCGGCTCGGAGCAGTTGAGACGACACAAACAATGGGGCGAACCGGCTCGGAGCCAGCTGAAACGGCTTGGCTTGCAGAAGTGGGGTCCACGTGTGTACGGTATCGACTCGGCTACAACCTAAGCACACGGCTTAGCTCATTGAAGGAACTCGGCTAAGATCTTTCAACAGGAGCCGATTGTAACGACTTGGCTAAGATCTTTCAACCTTGGTCGGACACGTGGCGTGGACTGCAGCAAGCTCAAGCCGTTACAGGCTTTGTCGGACACGTGGCACTCAACGGTTGGCTGACCGTTTAAAGGAAATCTTGTGCCGTTTCAGCATGCTGAAACGGTTCGGCGAGTGGTGTCCATTGGCCAAAATTGAAAAAACGGCGTTGATTTGGCTATTTTCGTGATTTCCCCTTTTCAAAAAAAATTGTCAATTGTGAGAAACGTCGATAAAAACCCTCTAATTATGATATGACTTTTTGTAACCTATATTAAATTATGATATGATGGGAAATTAATAACCACCTTTTTTTAAACGGGAAATTAATAACTAGTGATATGATGGGAAATTAATAACTACCTTTTTTTTAACGGGAAATTAATAACTACCGGATGGAACCTCTAATTATGATATGATGGGAAAGTTTTTTTTTTTTTTTTTTAAGGTGGGAGTTATTCGCGAATTTCGGGATGTCTA
Source organism: Helianthus tuberosus (assembly GCA_030545235.1). Lineage (NCBI taxonomy): Eukaryota > Viridiplantae > Streptophyta > Magnoliopsida > Asterales > Asteraceae > Helianthus > Helianthus tuberosus. Next base: position 191,283,083 of record CM060407.1, on the reverse strand, counting down.
GCATACGTTGTCTTAACCGGGTCCACGTTAGAGAGACCCTTCGCACAATAGATGAGTTTTTTCCCAAACTAGTGTTAAAGCAAAAAGTATTAACTAAAATGGTGTTAAAATGGTGTTCATTTAAAACTATTTACCAAAACAGTGTTCGTTGTTTATTTTGCACTTTTTTTTGGAAGGAGACTTTCTCTGTACAAGAAGACCGATTGGCCTCCGGGGGCATGTCTAAGACATATCCCGTCAACCCTGCTCTTCCGGACGCGATGTTCGATCGGGCCCCGGCCGGCGCGTAAGCTGACTTCCGCCCGGAAACCATACTGCCCCCGCACGAGAGACTCGCTGGGGTAACAGCTGGGTAAAACCGGGTTGCCCTCAGGACCGCTCCATGCCTCGGTAGGAAACGATCCATCATTGGGACGACCCCCCCCCCCCACAAGCCGTAAGCGCCGGGAATCGAACCGGGGTGGCCATTGGCAAACCCCCAGCCGACAACCAATTGAGCTAGGAGGCGGGTTTTATTTTATTTTGCACTTACCTTTTTCTTTTTTCATTTCTTTTAAATAATCAAATATCTATTTTGTTAAATCTTTAGTGCTTTATATTTTTTTAATCAGTCTAATATTTTTTTTATTCCTTTGATTTATATAACTAGGGAAGGGGATAAATAGTGGCCTTAATTGGATTGGATCGAAGAATAATATTCTGGGCACTCTAAGGGGAGGAGGGGTGGTTCACTAGTGATAGAAACTATCACTCCCATTGTCCAATCATATCATGTCATGTCATCAACCAAATTTCTATCACTAGTGATAGAAATGTAGGCGGGGTGGTGTCACTAGTGATGAATTCTATCACTCCCAAATTTTTTTAATTTTCATTTTAAAATTAGAAATTTTAAATTTTATTTAAAAACAAATTTATAAATTAACAATAAAACACTAAAATTAAAAATTTCATCAAATTTAAAACATACTACTTCAATTTAACATACTAGAAACATACAATTTAAAAAAAAAAATCTACTCCTCGTCCGAATCATCAAACACCAAACCTAGAGAACCTACTAGTTCGATTAAATCGAATCTTAACCGAAAGTGAGTATCTTCGTTACGCAATTGTAGATGGATATCTTGTGGAACTTGAACTTGTGTAGGAGGATCCGGCACCCAATCCGGGGATATTGCACGTCCGTCTTCTTTGATCAGCATATTGTGCAATATGATACATGCATACACTATGCTATGTATTGATTTCTTGCTCGTCGCACGAACCGGTCGGTGTAGTATACCCCATCTACCCTTTAAAACACCAAATGCCCTCTCAACATCTTTTCTTGCCGATTCTTGCAATTTTTCGAACGTCTTTTCTTTAGCATCGACAGGAAATGAGGGAGCTTTCACAAAAACAGACCAAGACGGGTAGATACCATCCACAAGATAAAAGCCTCGTCTGTAATGTCGACCGTTAACATAGAAAGGAGCGGAAGGTGCGGTACCATCCGTTACGCTTTGGAACAACGGCAACGTGTGCAACACATTGATGTCGTTGTTTGAACCTGGAACACCGAAATACGAATGCCAAATCCATAAATCATTCGACGCCACCGCTTCTAGTATGATGGTTGGTCTTTTGATGTCTCCCCTAACATACGCCCCTCGCAACTCTCTTGGACAATTTTTCCACTCGATATGTGTACAATCGATGCTACCGAGCATCCCGGGAAAATGTCATCTAGCCTCGTGTGTGGCGTAAATACGTGAGATGTCGTGGCTCGTCGGTTTACGTAAAAACTCGTTAGCATACAACTTAATGACCGCGTTGCAAAAAAATTGCAAACATTCACGTGAAGTTCTTTCCGACATAGCTAGGTATTCATCATATTGATCGGGAGGGTTACCTGTCGCTAGTTGGCGAATGGCGGACGTGCATTTTTGTATCGGCGTGAAACTTGCTTTGCCCCTCGCATCGTAACCTTCTTGAAGCCATTCCTCGCTTGCTTCGATGTCTCCAACAATCTTTAAAAATAATTCTTTGGGTAAACGAAACCGATCTCTAAACGTTTCGGCATTGTAGAGCGGATTTTCCACAAAATAATCGTTCATCAAAACTTCGTTGGCACGTATACGATCACGGTCGACCATCTTCTTCTTTGGGCGGGACGACTCGGCATCAAGCTCGTTATACACCGACACAAAATATTTTAGCGTCTCGTTGTCGGAAGACGACTCGGTATCACTATCGCTAGACATCGGAAACGTCGAGTCTGTAGGGAATTCCATTTGAGAAAGATATAAAAATTGTGAGAAATGGGTTTATGTTTTGTGTGTAAAAAATGGTTTATATATGGATATATATATAGGTTTAAAGGTTTTTTTTTTTTATATATATAAAACTTAACCGTTGTATAACGGTCATATATGGCCAACGTTCAAATTCTTTCAAAACTCAACGCGTTAAACATTCCACGCGTTTAAAACATAACGCGTTAAACAAGGGGCGGCGGCGGTGTAGCGTTATAAAATAACGCGTGATCGGGGTGGTATAACGGACTACCCCGTGTGCCCTAATGTCATTGTTTCATTTACATTAGTCAGATACAAATTATAAAATTCATAAGACAATGTGACAAGTACTTCAGGTATTGTGTTTCAAAAATATTTTAAAACATGATTTTATATTAGCAAAACCCATTTCCATGAATAACATTATATTTATTTTTATAATTTAAAAATTTTCATGTGTTTATTTTTATACAAGTATTTATTTCTTTTATAATTTATACATAACTTTATATTTTGGTTTTCTCTTTCAAACTATTGTCATGACTTTATAATAAATAGTGTCAACGAACGGTTTATTGATTGTTTGATTCTTATAAAAAGCTAGTGTTGATTGAAAAAAAATATTGCTAAGATATAAAAAGTTGATCAGAAAAAGCAAAGAAATAAAAAAAATATTTAATTGATTGAAAAAATATAAATTATTAATGAACAAAAAATCGATATTGGATCAATTTAATAGAAATATAAAAAACGTTTAATATGTTGGTTAAAAAAGAAAAGGTAAATACAAAATACACAAGGAACACTATTTTGGTAAATAGTTTTCAAGGAACACTAGTTTGGTAAATAATTTTTCCACCAACACTAGTTTAGGAAAAAAACTCCACAATAGATCCCCAATTTAAACCTCTCAATAAGAAACCCCTATCATTAGATTCAAACTTGAGACTTGGAGGAAAAACTCACCCGAGCCCACCATTGGAACTTAAATACCCGTGACCACTCAGGGGCGGACCTAGGTGAAGCCCAGGGTGGGCGGGCGCACCCATTGAAAAAAAAATAATGTATTTTTAAGATAAAAAACCCGACTACACCCCTTAAAAATATGTTTCTCGTCCGTACCCCAACAAATAATTTATGCGTCCGTCTGTGACCACCAGACCACCAGTAGAGGAGTAATGATGATGGTTGATGGGAAATCAGGGGCGGATTTAGCATGGTTCCATGGGTTCCCAGGAACCCATTCGATTCGAAGAAAATGGAAAAAATTAGTGTAAACCTTGTATGATTTGGAAAAAATAATAAAAATTAGTGAAAAACTACCAAAAGGAACCCAGTGGAATCCGACCCTGGATCCGCCACTGTGGGAAATTAACAACTAGTGGATGGAAGGCGCGAATCGTAACGAGTCTTCCGTGTCAGACAAGCCAGACCGAGCCAAAGCGGTACACATCTTCAAATACGACGTCGTCGCGCGTGGCTTCTTCCTTCCCTAATACCCCAACCCAATTCGAGTTAGGGTTAGGTTTTCACGAAATCAGAAAACACAAATCACTTCACAATTTACATTCTCCATTAATCACTATAATTCGATTAATCCTCTAAACGATCTATCTATATCTCCTCTCTAATTCCTCAATTTCTTCATTCGATTTCATCTGCTATATCACAACAATCGTTCAGGTTACACTCACAAAATCCAATAAATCCTGTATTCCTTCTATAATTTTCTTATTTTTACATATAATTGTTCTATAGAGACTGTCGATCATTAGAAAACTCGTTGTTAGACTGACAGAATGCCTGTTTGAATGTTGATTACTTGTGTTGTTAGTATTTGAACAATTTAGGTCTGAAATTGACTGTTGAATGTTATGCTGTTATGTTGTAGAAAACAAATTTTGAGTTAGATGAAGAACACATGAGATTTAGAGGATGTTAGTTGTTAATTTAGTGAGAGAATGATCATATGTGTGTTGGATTGGTGTTAATTTAGCACTGATAGTTGTATGTTTGTGGCCTAGGTATTGCTGTAGAAAGGAAATTTTGATCTAGATGAAGAATACCTGAGATTTAGAGGATATTAGTGGTTAATTTAGTGAGATAATGAGCGAAAATGTGTTGAATTGCTGCGAGAAATTGTTAACATTGTGAAATTAGTTTTGAGTATCGTGCAAGTTATAGCATTTTGTAAGGAATGAGAAGATGGATAATGTTATACGCAAGCTTAGTTATAGTTTTCACTTGCATGCGCCTCAATTTTAAAACATTGCCTGATTCAAAGTTCTATGATTTTGTTGTTACATTAGTTTGTTTTGCTAGTTAGTGATAGGGAGTAACGAATTTGTGGTTGTGGTTGTGGCAGTGGCGGTGGTTCATTGGGATCTCGGTGCTTGTGAATTAGCTGATTCAGAATGAAAGAAGAGGAAGAAGATAGAGCTCTGTTAAGTAGTCTTGGAGTTACATCAGCAAACCCGGACGAACTTGAACATGATATATTAGAACAGGTGTTAATTTCATCTGTTTTATTCATGCGTTTTTTACTTATAAGTTGGCGTAACCAAAGAACTATGATTTGAAGCTTTATCAGATTAACTTGCTGCCAATGTTTAACTGGTTTCTGTAACAATAGTTTTCATCTATTGACAGGCAAGAAACCATGCTGAACAGGGCAGCCAAGTGGGAGTTACCAATGAACCATCATCCGCCAGTCAAACAGATGTTCTCAATAGATTACGAGCTGTAAACGTTGAAATAGATGCTGTTGCATCCACAATTGAAGATGTGAAAAACATTTCAAGAACCGAAGAACGAGGAAACGATAACGATGATGAGAGTGAGCCGTTAGATGGAAAAGAAAGCATTCTGCAGGCTTCTAATGATCTAACCCTTCAACATGCTCTAGCAACCGACCGATTGGAAAGCCTAAAGAGGACAAAGGCTCAACTCGAGAAACAAGTTGCAAGTCTCGGAAATGGATCTAAAGTTGGTAAACAGGCAAGCATCTTGAAATATCTTGTTAAAGAAGAACCAACTCACAAGCGGAAGCAGAAAGAAGTTCCAAAAACAGGTAAGAAATCAAAGCGACATAAAACAGTAGCCTTTAGTGACGATGGTGATTTCGATGCTGTTTTAAACGCAGCCTCTGCTGGATTCGTTGAAACAGTGAGTCCTCCACATTGGTGTTATATTTACTTTACTAAACACGAAAAGTAGTTTATTTTGACTTTTTGTACAGGAAAGAGATGAGTTGGTTAGGAAAGGAATTCTAACTCCGTTTCATAACCTAAAAGGATATGAACGTCGAATTACGGAACCAGGCCCATCTCATGCAACTGAAGAAGTCAATAAAGTCAATGAAGTCGATGATTTTTCTTCTGCCAGCATATCAAGAACTGCTAAGTTAATATCAGAGGCTGCAAAAGCTCGTCCTACAACAAAGCTATTAGATCCAGATTCCTTACCGAGACTTGAAGCGCCAACACGTCCTTTTCAAAGACTTAGAACCCCTTATAAAAATCCGCAGTCTCAGAAAAACAATGGAGAAAAGTCTAAAGATTCAAATAGGAAAAAAGGGCGGCCTTTGCCTGAGAAGAGATGGATGAAACGAGCATCTCGTGAGCAGAATCTTTCTGAAGAAACGGGTATGTCGTTATGGGTCAGTTGAAAATAGAGGTCCCAATATCGATCCATTTACTTATAAATGGGTTGATTCGGGCTACGATTTATCTCTACGGGTCAAACCTGCAAAATTTAAAAAAAAAGTAGCCTTTATTTTCTGCATAAAATGTCCTAAATCAGTTAATTAAAAAGTTTTAGAGTAAAATGCCATTTTCGTCCTTGAGGTTTGGCCAGTTTTGAGACTTTTGTCCAAAGGTTTGTTTTTCCGCATCTGGATCCAAAACGTTTGAAATCTTGCCATTTTCATCCGGCTAGTTAACTCCATCCATTTTACTTCGTTAACACATGGGTATTTCTGTCTTTTTTGTTAACTTAAAGGGCAATTTGGTCTTTTTCACTTTATTATATAAAGTGAAAAAGACCGAATATGTACATAAAGTGAAAAAGACCAAATTGCCCTTTAAGTTAACAAAAAGACAGAAATACCCATGACTCAACGAAGAAAAAATGGATGGAGTTAATGGCAAGATTTCAATCTAGATGTGAAAAAACAAACATTTGGACGGAAGTCGCAAAACTGGCCAAACCTCAGGGACAAAAATGGCATTTTACTCAACAGTTTATTATTGAAAATGAAAAAAACATAACTTTTATCAGCTGCATGTTCAGCTCTAGCATGCTGTTTAAGATTTGTCGTCATATCTCCATTATCTTGAATGCAGATGACACAAGAGGCTCTAGTATCGAAGATGATAATCAAGAAGTCGATGAAGAAGCAGAAGAAGGTGATGAAGCTAGTTTTGTGAAACTAGAAGGTGGATTAAACATTCCAGATTCTATTTTCAGTCAACTATTTGACTATCAAAAGGTCGGTGTACAGTGGTTATGGGAGCTTCATTGTCAAAGAGCCGGTGGAATAATAGGAGACGAAATGGGCCTTGGAAAAACCATTCAAGTTTTATCATTTCTCGGCGCTCTACATTTCAGTAAAATGTATAAACCGAGTATAATCATATGTCCCGTCACACTTTTACGACAATGGAAACGAGAAGCAAAAAAATGGTATCCAAACTTTCATGTGGAAATATTGCATGATTCCGCTCAAGATTCCTCGTATAAAAAGAAACAAGCAAAATCAGATGAGAGTGATTACGAAACCACCGAGAGTGAAGAAGAAGAAAAAAAAATATATTCAAAAAGCAAGAAATGGGATTCCTTAATAAACCGTGTTTTGAGAAACGAAGCTGGTTTGTTGATTACCACGTATGAGCAGTTACGGATTCTTGGAGAAAAACTGCTTGATATTGAGTGGGGATATGCGGTATTAGATGAAGGGCATAGAATAAGAAACCCAAATGCGGAAGTTACGTTGGTTTGCAAACAGTTGCAAACCGTTCATCGTATTATAATGACGGGTGCACCTATTCAGAACAAGTTAAGTGAACTTTGGTCGTTGTTTGATTTTGTATTTCCTGGAAAATTGGGTGTTCTGCCCATATTTGAAGCCGAATTTGCGGTTCCGATTTCTGTTGGTGGTTACGCTAATGCGTCACCTTTGCAAGTATCCACTGCGTACAGGTAAGCATGGTTTTCTTACAAGTAATAAATGAGGTGGCACTTTCAAGTTTCAACCTATTTTTGGCTGTTTAACACCAAAAATTCTTTATTAACTCGTTTTCATTCAAAAAGTTGAGATTATTACTGAAATACAGTTAGAAATGACCAAACAGATTATTTTTTGAGTTAAATGTCATTTTCATCCCAGAGGTTTGGTCACTTTTGCGACTTTCGTCCAAAGGTTTGTTTTTCCGCATCTGGATCCAAAAGATTTGAAATCTTGCCATTTTCATCCGGCTCGTTAACCCCATCCATTTTTCTTCGTTAAGTCATGGGTATTTCCGTCTTTTTTGTTAACTTAAAGGGCAATCAGGGGTATTTGGTCTTTTTTATTAACTCTCTGATTGCCCTTTAAGTTAACAAAAAAGATGGAAATATCCATGACTTAAATGGAGAAAATGGATGGGGTTAACGAGCTGGATGAAAATGGCAAGATTTCAAACCTTTTGGATCCAGATGCTGAAAAACAAACCTTTGGACGAAGTCGCATAATTGGTCAAACATCAAGGACAAAAATGGCATTTTACTCTTATATTTTAAAAGAATAAACAAAAAGTGGTCAACCAATAAAAGACAACCGTTTTGACCCGTTACCCTACCTGCTTGACCCACCCATGTAGCCACCTTTAGTCCTTATATCTATTGTTTCTAGGTTTATACTTCTGATTCAATAATTTATACAGATGTGCAGTTGTTCTACGTGACTTAATATTGCCGTATCTTCTTAGAAGAATGAAAGCAGATGTAAACGCACAACTTCCATCAAAAACCGAACATGTATTGTTTTGCAGTCTTACATCAGATCAACGATCTCTGTACCAATCATTCCTTGCCAGCTCAGAAGTCGAACAAATTTTCAACGGAGAAAGAAACTCACTTTACGGAATCGACGTAATGCGTAAAATTTGCAATCATCCCGATTTACTTGAAAGAGAACACGCAGCCCAAAATCCAGATTACGGAAACGAAGAACGAAGCGGGAAAATGAAAGTTGTTAAACAGGTACTCAAGGTTTGGAAAGAACAGGGTCATAGGGTTCTTCTTTTTGCACAGACGCAACAGATGCTTGATATTCTTGAGAACTTTTTGATTGGTGAGTGTTATACGTATAGACGGATGGATGGGTTGACACCGGTGAAACAGAGGATGGCTTTGATGGACGAATTTAATAATTCTGACGAGATTTTTATATTTATTTTGACGACTAAAGTTGGTGGGCTCGGGACGAATTTGACCGGTGCCAATAGAGTCATCATCTTTGACCCTGATTGGAATCCGTCCACTGACATGCAGGTTTGACACTTTGACTCTTGTTTTCTTGTATATTTACCTCGACAACCACTTGTTGGTTTGGTTTAAAGGAACCAGATAATGTCCAAATGGATCGTTGTTTGGTCCGGGTCAAATCAGGTTGGGTCGGGTCGGGTCGGGTCGGGTAACCTAGAGAGAGACTTTGTTTACAATATCTTAATTTCTATAGATATCTAGTGTGTGCTTACAAAAAGTTATTTCCATAATAATCTAATTTGTTGAACACAAGTAATTAGGTGTGTAATTGTTTAATAACACTTAGATTGACTTTTGTATTGTTTGACCCTTTTGAGCTGTTAACATCTCTATGTATAAATTGTAAATAATAATCTAATTTGTTGAACACAAGTAATTAGGTGTGTAAGTGTTTATTGTACTAAAGTAACACTTAGATTGACATTTGTATTGTTTGACCTTTTTGACCTGTTAACATCTGTATGTATTAATTGTACACATGTTAAGCTGTGTTTTTATTTGGTGAACAATTATTTTGGGACCGAGGGAGTAGTTTTTTTAATACGATCCATACAAGTATACAACGTATGTCAAATTTATAAGTAAAAATATCGACATTGCCAGCTATATGCAGTTTTATAAATCCTAAACCATCTGAGCTTGAATGATTTCTTATTATACACTGCATTGTTAATCGCAGGCGAGAGAGCGTGCATGGCGTATTGGTCAAACAAAAGATGTAACAGTTTATAGACTAATAACCCGTGGAACAATAGAGGAAAAAGTGTATCATCGACAAATATACAAACATTTTTTAACCAACAAAATCTTAAAAAATCCACAACAGAAAAGATTCTTCAAGGCCCGAGACATGAAAGATCTCTTCAGATTAAGTGATGATAGAGATAACGGCAGTACCGAAACATCTAATCTTTTCAGTCAGTTATCTGAAGATGTGAATATTGTTGCTTCTAATGCAAGTACTCAAACGTTAAATGGAGCAACAATTGTCAACAATGAGAATCCTGCGACAGACACTAGTAAGTCATCCCGGAAGAAAGAAAAAGAAAAAATCGATGATAGCAACGAAGGGGCCGGCGAGGAAACAAATATTTTGAAAAGTCTTTTTGATGCTCAGGGGATTCATGTAAGTATTTGCCTTTTAATCAGTTATTGGATGATTTAAAGATAACAGTTCGTTTTATTACTGTTATTTAGAGTAAAAGTACACGGATGGTCCCTGAGTGGCGAAGCTTGAAAATTTCCACCGGGGGTCGGAAGTCACCGAACCTAAAAATTCTATATAAGTAATTTTTTTTTATAAAACCGGGGGGTCGAAAACGTCATCATCATCATCATCATCATCATACTCAGTGTATCCAACGATAGCAAAGCTAAGGTAGGGTCTGAGGAGGGTGAGATGTAGACAGCCTTACCTCTACCCCGTAGGAATAGAGAGGCTGCTTCCAATGAGACCCCCGGCTCGATTGTAGTTTTGTTTCAAGCCTTGGACATAAGGCACATAACACTCAGCAATTGAGACAAACGCCGATCAGTGCATGTACCTCCTTGTCTTTCGGCTATCAACGCCACCACATGATGCATGATTAACCATCCCCCTCTTTTAACGTTATTTTCACGAAATTAGTAAAATAACGTTAAAATTAGTGCACTTTCACTTTTGCCCCCCGAGCGCCCACACATATATACCTAAAAAAGTCTACACGAAACGTACATACATAACACTACTGAGTCAAAAGTTCGGGGGGTCGGGCGCCCCTCCCGGCCCCTTGAAAGCTACGCCCCCGTCCCTCGTGGTTTATCAAAATTTTGGATTTGTTCCCTAACTTTCCAAAAGTACACGGATGGTCCCTGTGGTTTGCACTTTATACGCATTTAGTCCCTAACTTTTGCGAAAAATACATGGATGCTCCCTGTGGTTTGCACTTTGTAACGCATTTAGTCCCTAACTGGACATGCTAAAACCTTTAGATTTGTTGGTTGAGGACTAAATGTGTTACAAAGTGCAAACCACACGGACCATCCGTGTACTTTTGGAAAGCTAGGGACCAAATCCAACATTTTGGTAAACCACAGGGACCATCTGTGTACTTTACTCCTGTTATTTATTTGGGTCTGATTATTTTGAAAAAAGGTTATATTTTATTTTTGATAATTTTCAGAGTGCGGTGAACCATGATTTAATTATGAATGCTAATGATGAGGAAAAGGTGAGGCTTGACGAACAAGCTTCTCAAATTGCACACCGAGCAGCCGAAGCATTACGTCAGTCAAGAATGATTAGAAGCCGAGAAAGTATTTCAGTCCCGACATGGACCGGTAAATCTGGAACCGCAGGCGCACCTGGACCGTCTGTAACCAGGAAATTTGGGTCAACCGTGAACTCCAAATTGATTACCAGAACCCGAACCGATGAAGGGTCGTCGTCCAACAACAAACGGTTTGTTGCCGGTGCGTCGGGTGGTAAAGCACTGTCGTCGTCTGAATTACTTGCTAAGATTAGAGGGACCCATGAGCAAGCGGTTGGTGATGCACTTGACCAGCAATTGGGTGCAGGTGCGAGTTCGAGTTCCAATGGTCGGACCCGGTCAACTCGTAACTTGGGTGGGGTGCAACCCGAGGTTTTGATCCGTCAAATTTGTACTTTTTTACAGCAACGAGATGGAATCAGTGATTCTGCTAGTATAGTGAAGCATTTTAAAGAGAGGATTCCAACCGAAGATTTGCCTCTATTTAAGTCTCTTTTGAAAGAGATTGCTACTTTAGAGAAAAACCCGAATGGGTCATCCTGGATATTAAAACCCGAGTATCGTTAACACTGATTAACGATTCCCGACGTTTAATTTTTGGAGGTAATTACTACCATGATTAACGATTTTTACCACGGATTAGGAAAAACTTTGTGAGATTTGTTTCTTCTGAATAGGTTAGTGTACATTATATTTTGAAACTTGTTCACGTTACAATCGTTTTATCGATAAACAATATGAAACCCTGGTAAATATTAGCTATAAACAGTAAAACAATGTTAATAAAATATAAAAAAAAAATACTATTTGCTTAGAAATCATAAATGTATTACTTGTAAATGTAAATAACCTGAAACAAGTGAGCTTCGTTTTGTTAAAATGTGTTCTGATAAAAATGAGTTCAGGCAAAAAAGGGTTGTTTTTTTGAGGATATCAATTTGGTTTTGGTCAAAACAGGTACCGGCCAAAATGGGTTTGCCTTGTATGGGTCGCTTTAGAGAAAAAAGTGAGTGCACCTGCAAGATCGCTTTTACGGTGACTGGTTGCGACAATGGTGGTGTCGGTGACGATGGATATGATTGGCGGCTAGTAGCGATAATGGTGGTGTCGGTGACAGTGGATATTATAGTGGTGGTGATGGTTATAGAGATGATGAATATGGCCGGGGTGACGATGGTGGAAAAATGGGTTACGGGGGACAACAATGGTATGTGGAGCTGGGGTTGTGGAGGCGATGTGGTGACAATTAAAGGGGCAATGGCGGTGGGATGGTCGTGGAAGAGGTGGTGGCGGCACGATGCTATGGTGGTCGGTGTTGATGACTCTTTTCGACCTATTATAAGTTAACAAGGTTTATATTATCACGTATAATTTAGATATGTCCAAATTGATGTATTGTGTAATTTTAGTAAATCTACTAGTAAAATTTCTTTAACCAGATCAACTCACTTAGAAAAAAAAAAGTCCAAAGTTGAAAGAGTTATAGGCACAATAACTAACTAAAATAAGGTAATTGTCGTACGATATATTAGCTACTCTTACCATTAGGAGTCGATACTCTCGACAACAATGATTTAGTTTTGATTTTGGGTTATGGAAACTCTTACTGACATGCTATTGTCTTTTATAAATGATTATCCGTTGTGGTGGGTTTGGGTTTTGACGGTGGGTCTTGGTCGCCGGAAGAGAAGAGGAAATGAGATGAGAGGGAAAGAGGAGGTAATTCTGGGGACTCAAAGAAAGAACAAGAAGAAAATTACAGGGTCAGGTGGTTGTTAATCTTACTAAGAAATGGTACAAAGACTCTTTTGCCCCCATATAGAATTGTGAAATTAACTAGAAAAGTCAACTGAGTTAGTGTCAGGGCTCTAATTGTAGCACTTTTTAGACGAGGGGACGAAAGCTACCAAAATCTCACAGGGGGACTTAGAGGACACCGCTTGATTAGGAAAGGGACGCAAATTGCAGTTTACTCAATAATTTATATCAATTTTTGTTCTCTTTTTCTGGATTATAGCTTGTATCATTCCTTTATTTTTGGAGTGTTAACTAGAAGTCTAAAACTCAAGTGATTGACAAATGTGAATATGAACTAGAAATCTAAAACTCGAGTGATTGACACATGTGAATATATGCATCAAACTTGAATAGGTAAACGCATAGCATATTCTGTTTGATGCATCATTGTAAACATCAGCATCGAAAGCCATTAAAATATTGAATCATCATCATCATCATCATCATCATCATACTCAGTATATCCCACCAATAGCAAAGCTAAGGTAGGGTCTGAGGAGGGTGAGATGTAGACAGCCTTACCTCTACCCCGTAGGAATAGAGAGGCTGCTTCCAATGAGACCCCCGGCTCGATCAACAAATGTGTTACATGTAAAGTTGTACAGGTCATCATGCATATGCACATCAACAAATGTGTTACATGTTAACCTTGTGTTTTACCCGATTCCCTTTCCGTTTTACACACTTGCCCTTTATAAATGTTTCAAACAGTCAAGTCTATTAAGTGTTCTACGCACTGACCTTTAATAAATTCTCAAAACTTGTGGCCGTCATTGAATAGCTTCGACACAAATAGGCATCAAAACCTATTAAAACAACGCCTGAGACTTGCAAACTGCGACTCCCATAATGTTCTCAATACACCCATTACAAACATGTGCATTGCAAATCATTTGCCATCCATTTGACCCATACGTTTTAATGCTAACACACAATTATCAATGATTTGACGCAGCCTTGTAATCAGATGTGCATGAAACGCTACTAAAATTTCACCTTCGACTTCTACTGTAATTTTTGTAAACCGAAGTAAATTTAAAATATCGAGGTTAAAATGTTCGATGGAACTTGTTTATAGATTGATGCACTTGTTTATAATGGTGCAAAAACCTACATTACGACACATGAAAATACACATTATGATGCAGCGTTGTTATGTTGGTTGATTCACATACCTACAAAAGATCAAAATGTGTAGCTTTAAGACGATTAGGTCGAGAAGATTGTTTGTGTTAGAACAAGTGAGAGATAGACTAGGTGATGTGAGTTGTTGGGTAATTATATAAAAGAAAAGCAGAAACGTAATTCTCGTCAACTCGAATACAATTTATCAGTGCACAGAAGGCATCTTGATGATACCAAGTCAATACCAACACATACATCTCAAGTTACATCTGTTACATTGTGCATCTATAAATCCACTTACAGAAATGCAAGGTCAGGATGCGTACATCAGACCCAAGTTGGCGCAACACCCACAGGTGCACATTGTATAGATAGTCGTTACACAAATAGCATCATGCTAGTTTGATGTAACGAAACGAGTTTGAAATTTTTTGATTTACCCACGACTCTAAGATCTCTTTAACATACATTCTATATTCTACATTTCACGTTTCAGGTCATCAACGCATATGATAAACACATGAACTTGTGAGCATTCCCTTTGTAGTCTGATAGTAATGTTATTATTATGGAGACAGAAGAAAAGATTACCAAGTATCATCACACCCGAGACAGTCAAAATGCTGCCCATCCAGCTGCGGTAGTTTTACTTTGACTTGATCCTGAACCACTTTTAGAAGGAAGATCCCTCTGCAATAAACGTAGCACGTGTCAAAAACCCTATGAAATTGTTCTTTTCTAACACATAATAACTCAAGATTGGCTCGTTAAAAGCTCAAATCAAGCAAAGTTTAAACTTTAAACAAGCTTGAACCTAAATTGAAGCTCTTAATTAATGGGACAAAGGCCAAGCTTCATATTCAGAGCTTCACTAGGCTTGCGAGCCTGAACGAGTTTAAAATTTAGACAAATATAATAGTTTTCATTTAATATAATGGTTTTGCAATTCAAAAGGGGGTTGCGGCGCAGCTTGTTGCCCGTTTACCTGCCACTTGTTTGTAATTTGCTACTTTGGTATTACCAAATAAAAAGGGTTAGTTTTGATATAATAAACATAGAATTACATAAAAAAATTATTATTATATATATTATATGTTATGCTATATATAAAACTATAAATATATAACTAATCATATAGCTATGTAAGGACAATAAATACATAATAAACGAGTCGAACCTGAACCGAGCTCGAGCAATATACAACTCAAAAACTAGAGTTGTCCAAAAAGCTCGTGGCTCGCTCAAAAACAGCTCGCACGTAATCACCTCTTTATAAACGAGCCGAGCTTGCTTGGTTTGAAAACGACTTGAGCTCGGGCCAAGGTAAGCTCACTCGTTTGTCTCGTTTAAGTTAAACCCACATTTTAATGTTCAAAATTTATAACCCAATTCCATTCATATATAGTCCCACATAATACGGTCCATGAGCCAACTAGAAATTAACCTAATATTAGTTTTTACTTGAATATTAAATACTAATTTAATTTAAACAAGCTAGTTCGAGCTTTTTACTGCTTGAGCTCAAATTTCAGCTCGTTAAGAATAGACGAGATGAGCCTAGCTGGCTCGTTTAACTTCGAGCTCGAGCTCGAGCCAGAAACAGAGTTTTAGTTGTATACCTGAAAAATAGATTTTCAGGGACTTTCAAACGATAAAAGATAAAATGTGCGTACAATTGAAACCAAAGCTGAAATTAAGGTGTAAATAACATAGGACAGAAGATTAAAAGATAAGATACCTCAAGCTGAGAGAGATCACTAAAAGCATCTGTAGAATTCCTTGAAGTTTCCTTATGATTTGCAGCAGTCATCCGAACAGCAGCAGGATCATTGGGAGGTGGTGGGATAAGAGACCTAATCTTTCCGGTGGTGGCAGGTGGAGGAGCAAGGCTTAGCGGCTTAACTTTATCGGCTCCAGAAGGTCTAGTTTTAGCAGGTGGAGGAGCGAGGCTTAATGGCTTAACCTTCTCGGTTCCAGAAGCACCGCCACCAGACAATCCGGCAGTCGAAAGCATCCCAGCTCCACTAGTAGGTTTGTTTTTTACGGTAATCCTAATTGTTTCACCTTCCTATAATTAGTAACACTTAAAATTAGCCATTTATGACATAAGAATAACAAAGCATTATGTGAATTAAACTCAAATCATTGCCCACTAGGGACATGTGATCTCAAGAACCTAATTTCTGTAATGCCACCAAACAGTTATTATCCAACTTCCAGCAAAATAAAGATCAACCACAGATCAGTTATTAACCTCCAACAATGCTCAGCAATCAGCATGATCAATCAAATCTAAGTGGACCTAATCACTATAACAGAGTAACAGACTATATAATATTCGTGCCATTCGATTAACTAATCACGATTGCTTAACATTTTGCGTTAAATGAGCTCTGAATCCATTTCAATTGTCACTTCCTAATGTACACTAAATACTACTTCTAAGGCATCAGCAAAATCATCATCATCATACTCTCAGTAAATCCAACCAATAGCAAAGCTAAGGTAGGGTTTGAGGAGGGTAAGATGTAGACAGCCTTACCTCTCCCCCGTAGGAATAGAGAGGCTGCTTCCAGTGAGACCCCCGGCTCGATAGTAGGTTTGCATCAAGCCTTGGACATAAGGCACATGACACTCATGACTCAGCAACCGGAACAAAGGCCGATTAGTGCATGATTCCCCATGTCTTTCGGCTATCAACGCCACCACATGATGCATGATTAACCGTCCGCCGCTTTTAACGTTATTTTCACGAAATTAGTAAAATAACGTTAAAATTAGTGCAATTTCACTTTTGCCCCCCGAGCGCCAACACATTATATGCGCACACCGCAAAGGCATCAGCAAAATGCATTCACTAATTTTAAAAACCTCAACTAGTCAACCTAACGTGCGTACAGCGAAAATACTGTAAGCATGATGACTCTCATCGCTCGATTCACCATCATCCTTCTCAATCTCTCTCTTCAATCAAAATCTAAGTGGAACTCTAATCACTATATCAAACCGTATAACTTTCATCTATTCGAATAATCACAATTGCTTAACATTTCGACTTAAATGCGCTCTAAATCCATTTCAATTATCACTTTCTAACCTACACTAAACACTACTTTAAGGCATCAGCAAATTAAAAACACTAACTTATAATCTGAGCTAGATAATCTAAAGTACTGCAAGCATTAGCAACAATACCTTCAATCTATGATTAACAGCAGGATGAATATTAATGCAACTCTCATCACTAGCTCCACTGTCATCCTTCTCACTCTCTCGTTTCACATACTTCTCATGATCCGACAACGCAACATTGAAATCAAACGCCTCATTCCGTTCCGTAAACCCTAGCCCTACGAACGCGTGCTTTCCGGTTCCATCTTCGATCTTCAAAACAAAATATCTGGACGAATCAAGCACCGGTTCAACCGCGGTCTCTCTCTGGCCAGGATTAACGAAACAAGCGGCGAACAGATCGCCGGAATTCGGATCTTCTAACCGGATCTCGCAACGGTTGTTGCAGGAAATGACGCGGAGCCTGCCGGACCAGATCTTATCCGATTGGAGCCACTCGCCGCACTTGTAACCGCCGCTGGTGGATCGCGGTGGTATTTTGAAGACGGAGACTTCGCGGACTACTAGTAGCGTGTGCTCGAAGGAATCTTCTTCTTCTTCTTCTAGCTCGAATGACATTGTTGTGGTGGTGGTGGTGTGAGTGATTGATGAATGTGATATGGAAATCAAGTAGCCGATTTCTTGAGATTGAAGTGATTGTGATTGATTTTGGAGTTGAATCTGTAACTGCAACAGCGTAGGGTTGAAGAATGGGATGTAATGATCCGTGCGAGTGGGGGAGACGTGGGTTTCAAGTGTCAACTGCGTGTGGTTTTAGTTGGATAAGAATAACCGGCGGCAATACGAGGCGATTTTTTTTTTTTTAGTTAAATGTCGTTTTAGTCTCTGTCGTTTGAGCCATTTTGCTAGTTTAGTCTAAATGTTTTATTTTTTGTCTATGGGCCCAAAAAAGTTTCACCGTTGCCATTTTAGTCAACTGGATTAACTTTATCCATTTTTTCTGTTAACTAGAAGGGTAATTCAACCATATAAAATGACCGAATTGCCTTTCCCGTTAACAAAAATAATGGATAAAGTTAACCCAGTGGATTAAAATGGCAACGGTGAAATTTTTTTGAACCCACAGACGAAAAATGAAACCTTTGAACTAGACTGAAAAAATGATCCAAACCACAGGGACTAAAATGACATTTAACTTTTTTTTTTTTTGGCTCGTGACCTATTTGG